>DWPT01000338.1:0-25843 GCA_018251895.1 Agathymus mariae mariae
CTTTTCGCATCCAGTTTTTACCTGCAGCCTTCCGCAAATCGTCACCCCACCTGGCCGGAGGGCGTCCTACACTACGCATACTTAGACGCAGTCTCCACTCTAGAACTAATGATAATGCATCTTAATAATGTTTAATATCCTGTTTACTTTATATATATATATATATATATATATATATATATATATATGCGGATTGTCTAATGTATTGATGTTTAGCGAAGTGTGTTTAATTTAAACAAATTTAAACTTTAACACGTTTTCCAAGTATTCAGTAACGAGTTTGGTGATGTAATTAGAAGGAAATTACGAGATTTATTTCAATGCTACCAACGTGCCTCCTATGTTTAGATTTGTTTGTTTGTTTTGTTACAATGACTTCTTCAATGTAGGTTGATATCACTGACTCTATCGAATATATCAAGCAATGTTAGTTCCAAGAAGGTCTTATAATAATATTACACAAAAACGAACATTATATACCTACTACATTCCTACTTATTTGTTGTAAAAAGTTTTAAATGGGATGCAATTTCAACCACAGATTTAGGCTTATTTCAGATCTGAAGGAGTTACTGGTCTAATAAATCTACACTGAAAAACATTATTGACAAATGTTTGTCTGTGCACGTCGAAGTGTTCAAAGTTGATGATTGTATTGAACATATCAGACGCGTATCTCGAACCACGATAGAGCACGCTTCGCTGTCACGTAGACCTACCATAACATGTGTATCATATCGCCCTATGATTATGATTACAATGAAATCTTGATAATTGTGTGAAATATAGCTTTGGCAAGCGATTTTGATACATTTTCATTTTCTTGAAGTTTCTACATGTAGATAGCGATTGAGGTTGTAGCTAAATAGATGACGTTACTGGTTAAATTTTATAACGCCTCAGACTAAAGCCATTCTTTGGACTTTCGCGATTTTAAGAAGCGGGTCCATCGTTTCGATTTCTATTGGTGTGTTCCGGGAGGCACGATGTCCATCGACGGAGATTACTTGTTACGGACATTCTGTTCATTTGGGCAAATGGCATTTAAGCAAAGTTAAGCAATCGCTTATGCGAAACGATACTACTCTATTTCTCTGATCCCATTACACTTCTATAGTAATTATGGTTCTCCTGTTCGAGTTCACTGGACTCAGCAACAGTCACCTGCTGGTTTAAACACAATGTTCTAACTCTCTCCTCCTCCCGTCTGCTTTTTTTTTACCTAAAATTTATTTACTTGACTGGCTAGAATTGATTTTAGTTATACTCGCAAAGTTAATTTTTTTTATTGCATAATACTAGAAATTAAATATTTGTTTTGCTATTTTTTAAACAACAGTTAAGTCTTATCTGATATGGCATTAATAATCTCTTAATTACTTCAATGGACACTCATGGCATATTTATATTCTTGACGAATTATCGTGGGCTTGCGGAGATTAGATACAACGATCACGCATTTGATTATGAAATAAATAGCTTATAGATACTTTTTTTACAATTTGATGTAATTCTTCTAAGAGGTTATTTTAAGTAGCTTCTTTGAAAAAGGAACTGAGTTGTTTTTAACATGTAAAACTTCAGTCGTTCCAAGGACCTCAAGCCGGTGGCTTTAACGGGTCAATAATAGATAATAAAATAACGTTCAGACTCTCACACTACCGCAATAAGATATCTTGTGTTGCGGGTGACATGGACACATACAAATACATCACAAACACCTATGACCCGCGAACAAACATTTATCTGTCACGTAAATTTCTTCCCCGACCGGAATTTGTATCAGGTACACCTCGCTCGACAGACGGGGTCACTCGTGGGCTATGGGATCGTGTAGCAAGCATCATGGTCGTCAACGTCGGTCAATTCCTTCATTATTTTTTTTATTTATTTTTTTGAAGCTCTGAAATTAATTATCACTCCGGCGCAGAATCTTAACTATACCACAAAAGCCTTTCATAACATTCTCAAAGATGCGTTAAGTATGTCAAAACCTAATTAATTACCAGGTCGTGTTTAATCCCGCAACACTGAGATGGGATACGATTCTAACCCAATCGTCAGACAGCTATGGCGTAAGTTGTGATATTGTACCGATCGGTATAAAATTCTTGACTCTTAATTAAGTTGCTAATTTGACTTCATTTAATTATTTGTACAAGCTTCGTATCGCACTATCATTGAGAGGTAGGCTGAACTCCTGGCAACAACTGTTACCGAGACAATTGTCGCGATTTAATCTAGGCACTACAGTTTTTGGTGGTTGCTGGTTTTCGATATACCAAAGCACCGTGAGACGTGAACCGCTGTTCTTCAATAACCTAACGACTCTCACGTAAAACTGCACATGTCATGTTCTTTCACAAAATGTAATTGTTAATCCATTAACGTCAGTCAAACTTTATAGATTCTTTTATTACTCGAGCATCTTATGCGTAAATGTATACATACATGTATCGATAAAAAATTGCAGTTTAAAGATTGGGTTTAAAGAGGGTTGGAAGTTATGAAATTTGTACACTGTGAGATGAGTTTGTACACAAATTAAAATAGAACGAACTAATTTATCTGCGATTTGTAATGAATATCAACGACATTCATTTCTAGGTATAGTTAATGGTTATATGGAATATAATTTTTGGTTATAATGCATATGTCGGTACAAAGGCAACATTAACCGCAAGACCTGAAATGAACAGCGCTAAGAAAAATAGCTGGCCGCATAAAAACCATTCGAAACACAAATATGTTTTTATTTCACGATTACTTACCCATTCGTTTTTTTTTACTATTCTTTATTCAATTAGAATATTCCAGTACAAATACTGGTAGTCAGCCGTCGGAAAGGCATTATCGCTTGAGTCGTTGGCACATGCGGATCTCGAAATATTAATTTAACTAAAGTGATGTTCTATTAGAACGAAGGAACAGCCTGAATGTTATCAATGCTGATGTCACTCTATTTAATAAAATAATTATGGGTTACATGAGGTGTCATCTACATATCATGTTTTAAAAATCGTTGTTTATACGCTTGTTAGCTGTGTTATATTTACATTAATTTGAACGATAAAAGGGTATAAAATCTGCCTGCAAAAATGCTCAACTAGTGTCTTATTCTTAGTCTACAATTTGAGGACTGTGTTAAATCTTGTTGCGACTTGTACCTGTCAATACCGACTTTTATTGTCAGTATCAACTGTCGATACTCGTACTTACGGGTTGCAGATGACATAGATACACACGAACACATCGCGACATTTCATCCGAATACAAATATTATCTGTTACATAAATACCGAACGGGAAACGATCCCAGGCCCACGTCACTCATTGGTCAGGGTCACGAACCATCAAACCTTTCAGAGCCGTCCTTTTATAATTATTTAAATTAATACACCAGTTATGGATGAGCGATGATCAGCTATAAAACCGACTTGTATCCACTGTATAAGAATTATTTGAATAACAACAGCTATTATGTAAGAACTTCGATTAATGTATTTAGGACTAGTTTGGGTATCGACAACGATTGGTGCTCAAACAGGTTAGATGAGGAGCGACGTGACTACGGCGCACACTATTCCAAGCGTGTGGTTTAAAAGGGCTCGTCCTGCTTTATTTTATAAGGCACATCTGCTGTGAGGTTACCTGTCCGTGTTATTAAACACTTTATATTTCACCCGTGATCCAATTACTTTGCTGGACTCTAGATTTCTCCGATTTTGTGTTAATAATAAAACTGTAACGCTGTTAACTTTACAATAATAATATATTGAAAATTTTAATGTTGATACATTTGGTTATCGATGGGTTATTTAAGGTATTTATTTATCTAGTAATGTCTCTACCTGTGTTTCACGTGGAAATTAATAAAAAAGTGCAATTATACATATATGATAACAGTCTCTAGAAAATGTTGTTTCTTTCAGACAAGAAAAGCGCTGGACTAGTGTAATTAACAGTAATATAAAAGAACTCTGGGTCGCATATTTCGATCAACAATGTGATGATTGAAGGTCACGATCGATTACAGTTAGAGCACTTTGCGTCTGTGTTGAGTTGTTCGATCCGATAACGTAATAATTGTTGTTGTTGCTTGGTGATGAGAGTAATGCGGAGATCTTCCAAACTTCAACTTCGTAATTAACGATAGCTTCCAACATCAAATAACGATAAAATTACTCTTCCATAATAAAGTAAGTTAGGCTTATATTAAAAAATTCGCACTTAACACATGCCAACATTAACAGTGAAAGAAACTCGAAAACAGAAAAAAAAAGAAGTGACACTAAATTAAGAATAAATATCAGTCATAGACATTTAGATAATTGTGTACAACCAAAATGTTTTCTATCATTCAAAACTAAAAATATTTTTTTTAGAAAAACAGTTACAAGCAGATTGGTATTCCAACGAAACAGTTAGGCGAAAGAAAAACATACGTACAAAATGGGAACAATGTACGGAAGAACGTATTGTTGAAGCGACGACCGCAGTGTCTCGGAAGTTATAATTTATTCATACCCTTGACGTTACGGATACCCTAACTTAATAACTAGCGGATATCCGTAGATAAAAGTGCGCTTCGAAGCTTCAAATATAATATAACCTATTAATATACATAACTCATACATATTTATTAGATAACAAAGTGCAACTAGTTTTTTTATGCACATCTTCTATTTTATAACATTTATAACTAGCAGACGGATAAAACTGTTGGATCTAGTAGCGCAAAATTATGCACGTAAGTTCGATACGTAAGTAAACCATAAAAATCGCACGCTTTTAAAATATCACTGAGGATTAATGAGACACACGGCAAAATTAAGATACATCTATGTGACATACGCGAAACGTTCTGTATTGGATAAAACAAAGAAGCCAGATCAAGCGAAGCTCAAGATAGATAGGAGCTACTGTTGGCGCCTTCTACCTTAGGTAATACTTTTATGACGGTTTTAAATGGTTTGTGATCCAGACCAAGTAAATTAAGGCTAAAAATAAATGTGTTTATTTCCGTAATTATTATATTGTAGTCACAATCGCTCATTGACAACCACAATACTCCATAACCTCCTATGTGTGCCTCGTTACGGAGGATACGCAGAACCCGCTTGTTAGGTGGCTCCTGAATCAAGTTAAACTAAACTGGAGCTTCAATTTGATCCTAAGAAAAGCGAACAGCAGCTATCCCAGCAGCTAATCTTGAGGATTACACGAGGTAGTACAGAATCCTATAACTACTACCAGAAGCAATCTCACTCCATTGCAACATCGATTATTGGTGGACGCAGCCCTTTAGACAACAAATTGACTACCTCGATATGGGTCGACATAATTCCACCAAACTTGAAAACGCTTTATATATTGTTTCTGCACACGCTACACTCTATCATGTTCACATTCTCCTCACGCATGTAAAGTAATACTGCAGTAAAGATGGAGGCGTTATACAAATAGAAAAGTTTATTGCAGGCAAATTAATACACATTATTAAGCAACCAATCAAGTAATACACATTGTAACTGGATACAGGCTTCATATTAGTACATACAGGCATGTGTGGAGGTAGATTGGAACGAACCACTTTGGTTTATTTTTAAATTCTTAGATAGGTATTTAAAAAACCTAAGTAACAAGCGAACTTATATATAGATGGAAAAAGAGGTCTTCCCTCTCATTTCCACCTCGTAGCTAAACATCCGCTTAAAATGTGTTTTAAGTCGTTAACTATCGAATTTCATATTGGAGATACGCAGTATCACGTAATAGGAAGCCTTTTATTAATCCCGTAAAACTCTCAATTTAAATTTATATATAACATTTGACAATATGTATAATGTAGATAGATATACCTTGCGTTCCACTTGATGTTTAAAATGCCCAAAACGTACCATAAAGTGTTCCACTTGACGATCGCGGTCGTTGTGGTCGAGGTGAAAACGTCATTAATGACGTCATTATTTTCGCTCACGCCAAGCCCTTAGCGCCCCATGTTGCGAGGTAGGTCGATGTGAGCGTTGAGAAATTTGGCGCAATTTATAGTTTAAAAATGGCGACTGAAAAGTTGTATGATTGGGAAAATGATATTTTAAATGCACACGTTGTAATATATAAAAGAAAATAGTATTTTCTTTCAGTATAAAGTAAGTTAATCAAAAATTCTAAAACTTGATGGGTTAATGTTTACAAATTACAACCTAACCTCTTAAGTTTTCGACGTAATTTCCAATCCGCCATTTGCAATTTTAACGCAACGCATAAAACACCTCACAAACCGTTCCACTTGGGTTTCTTCTACGAACGTCCACAAGCTAATGGAACGGGAAAAACTATGTTCGTGAGCTCGTTGTGATCGCTAAGTGGAACGCGCCCGTAGAATAACGCAATATAGATAATAGATTATTTTTTACATAGAATAAGTCCATGCTTGTCAACAATCCCTCCTGATAAAATGTGGTGATGAAGTCTAAAATGTTAACGCACTAACTTATAAGAGCCTATTCACTCTCCTCTTGAAGACTCCCACGTTGTAAGAAGGCGGGAACACCGAACTGGAAGTTATTCCAAACCGCGTCGTCCGTGCAGGTGGTACGTTCACTACGCATGGATGGATACCCGCCGTACGTCGAGTAATCGAGTTGTCCAATGGGGAAACGGCGATGGGGAAATTATTTCGAACAATTCCTGCGCACACTTTCCAAAATGTATCCTATAGAAGACCGAGAGGCTGGCAACCCTGCGCCTGTGCTCAAGACTTTGCAGTTTGGTTCCGACCAGATCTAGGTCACCAATGAGCCTCTTCGCACGCCTTTTTATCGAGTCCAACGCAGATAGATGATATTTGGCAGCATCAGCCCAAATGTGAGAACGGTACTTCACACACGGTCAAACTTGGGCTTTGTAGAGAGTTAAAAGCTGTTTCGGTGTGAAGTACCGCCGCACCTTCGCAAAAACCCCAAGTCTCCTTGCAGCTTCTTAGATAGAACAATGAAAGATAATAAAATAATTGTTTATGGAAATATTCAACATTCGTCCATGAGCGATAATTATTAAAATATTACTTACACTCAAATTAATGGAAAGTTAGTCACATATTTTTTCTAATTGCTAAACATTCAAGGTGATAAGTGAAAAGCAGGCTGGTCTATAATTTAAATTAATATTATCATGAAATATACATAACAAAAAAAAATCAGTAGTGTTAAGCAGATCTTTATGACATATTTATCAAAAGTAATCGTTGTATTCGTTTCCATAGGAATGTAACACTACAAATACTTTACAACGTATGTGGTAACATCGATCATTCGAAATGTCACTCAAATATCAAATGTTAAATAAATCTAGTTATGCTAATCTTCGGACAACTCGATTATCATATTCGACCATTTTATAGGATTATAATCCTGTTACGATTGTATTGAAAAAGTCTCACAATATTTTAAAGTGGTCTCCGTCGCCCATGGAAATTTGTGGCATACATGACCAGCCAGAAAGGAAGCAATCAATACCTGTTTTCTAGCATTAGTACCACAGAGGGAACCGGACGTCATTACTCTGTCCATTGAGTCTACTTGTAGAGGATGTCGTAGTGTTGGGAACATCCATGGGCGGCAGTGACCACTTACGATACCATAAGGCGGTCGGTATGTTGATTTGTCGGCTATTGAAATCGAAATATAAGTAAACTGCACGCCCATTACTAAACATTATATTTAACATAGTACCTAGTACTTTAGTTCCTGTTAAATAAAAGTATAAGGTTTTAAACCCCCAACAAATAAAAAAATAAAAGAGTTTTAAATAAGTGACGAAACCGGTTGAGATGTTTTGCAAAGAATCCCGCTATAAAATAGCCGCTAGTCCACGAACATACAATTTAATAACAATGGAATTTAGACATTCAAAAGCGGTTAATAAGCGTGTCGTCTGAATCTGTACTGAATCTGAACTCCTATGTCGAGCAACGCTTGTGTATAGAGGCGCTAAAACTCAAGCCAAACTTAATCGATTGGAAGCGAATAAGGCTAAAGATTGCAAAATGTAACAGCATAAATTCGACTCTGCCTATCTCCGTTATATAGATATTATTAAATTGATCGATTTAATAAAAACTGATACGTCCAGCCAGCATCGTCACTTACCAAGAGCCATTTTAATTTTATTTTTAAATGGGTCTTCTACAGAGGCCGTTGAACTCCATAGAAGTCTTCCATTTTCAAATATTTTTTGTTATCCCTCAATACGGTTCTATTAACCTGTTTGACGTCCATTCACATTTAAATACTACAGGTACTCAAAGCATCCCGACGAAAGAGGTCAATGATTCGTTGAGTAAAGAATTATTAAAGTCCAATCAAGTGTAGTGTTGTGTTACACTTGTTTACTTGTTTGCATTCCTTGTTCTACTGATGCGTTACATACAAGTAGGTGCTCCACGAAATAAAAGCGGTTGTCATCTAGACTGCTGTTTATTTTATTAAATTAAATGAACAGTTTACGTTTTCAATTTTAACTTTAATTATTATAAAAAAGCTCTTTAGTGCACTGCCTATTATGTTAAAATTATTTTATTTAAAAGGTTATAAAATTATTACCAAGCACATTGATTCATGAATTATTTCCAGTTCACCATACTTGCGAAAAGGGGCATTCATAGTGAAAAAATTCACTTGAGTGGTATAACGGGAACCAGTACCGGTTTCTTGACCACTCGAAAAGCGTAGCTAAACACGAACGTGAGAGAAACGCATTGCCGCGAGCTACTCTGTGGGATAAATCGCGGGAAACCACACTTCCGTATGAATGTAACAATTCTACATGCATCCGGTACAATCATTGTACTTATTTATTTAAAGTAATCATAAGTGTACGAAGAGTGTCAATATACTCAAAAGTCGTATCCCGAAAATAATATTTGACATTTGTTTTTTAACAAAACGTGTTCAATGTTTACACGTGGAAAACTATTGAATTGTAATCGGAAAATTAAAATCTTAATTGAAATGTCCGTCAGTAGGTCGAATTGTAAAACATTATACGATTCATGTCTTTGATTCACCATTGTCTTGTGTTTAAAATACCCAAATCAATTAAAATGGTATAAGTCAATTTGATTTCTTAATTGTAGTTGATGGAAAATGGTAAATGTGCAATATTGATGTTAAATTCTATAGATTTTAACCTCTTTCATTTTCTACATTTCATTTCTCATTTAATTGAGCAATCTCTCTTTCATTTAATGTTACATAAGTAACAACTAAGTAAAATAAAATTTTACGTCGTTAGAATCTAAAGATACATCAATCAATCAAATTGAATCATTAAGATTAATTTAAGTACGTCTCTTGGCGCAGAATGCATTATATCACTCCGTGCGTGCACTAGGTATGGCCGATGAGAATAAAAACTTTATTGTGATAGCTTAGTAGTTACGACAATGGTTTCACGACTGTTAAACAAAATTGAACACGTGAACTGCGGTATGTTTAATCAAAAGTACTATAAATTAAACCTGTAACGATTCTCACTGTCATAATTCTTATTACGTAACCAATGTTGCAGTTCAATTAAGTTTAACATTTACCACATAACATATAAGTTTTTATGAGTTGTAGCTACTTCTTCTTTCAATATTTTTTACTTTGGTTTAACTTTGGGGTTTACAACGATAGCTTTTTCCCCTTCGAGTTAAAAGAACAATACAAGAAATTTGACATAAGTCAATATAATCAAAAAGCAGTACTTTAAATGAACATTCATCAATATGAAAATCTTATATTAATAACAAAGAAGAGAAAGTAGTTAGTAAGTTTTTAAGTTATATATACACGACAATTCGGTTATTATCCATCCCGCTAGATGGCACCTCTAGTGTTCGCACAACAAGACCGCCGATAGGTAAGGTACAGCCGTCATAAAATATATATAATGTATTGTACAGAGATCAGCGATGACATTACAAAATTAGGACGACACATTTACAACGTGACGTCACGAGAGAACGGATCAACGGTCACTGTCGGCTGTCGATGCAAGGATGTCGCAATGCAATGAAATGTGTGTGGTGCATTCCGGCTAGTTACGTGCATGGCCCAGTTCTTTGGCCAGAATTATGTCACGTCTATCGGCCAGTATTGGTCGATCGCCTGTGTATCAAATCAAGTCTTACTTATCGTGTAATATGTTTACGTACATGTCGCAGTTGGTTTGTAAAGGCGACTTCGCAAAAGCTACTGTACGTTTAAAACATAAGCAATAATCTGAGATGTGTTATCAATACAAAACCCTATTTATAATTTATCACGACGCCATTGTAATACCGAGCGACGGCGTTAAATTGAAGGATTGTGATCGAGATCATCTTATTCGATTTGATAATTTTTTTAATGGTGTTTGAAGATTGTAGGTCGCAACATATTGTATTTGGAATTATTAAACTAGCAAACGCTCGGAACGTCACTTGCACAGATATTTTAATAGTTTCAAGTTTTGTTTCAACATAGTTCATCATCGCAAAATTTATTTCAACTATTGTAATTATTTATTTTTATAAGAATACTTCACAAAACATTCCACAGTTTGTATGGTTTAATACAACACTAAAGAATAACGATGAATAAGATAATTACATACATTTAATCTTTATGTGTTACATACAAATTTCAACCGATTAAAAAACAATATGGCATAATATAAATATTTAAATAAAAATGGATTAACTCACAGGTTAACATAATCTATAAATTATATAAAACTATAGTATTATAGCAAATTTTAGACATAGATCGAAACAAATGAATGTGGCTGCCGAATCAATACGAAAATAATGTATTTTTTTATGATAAACATAAATAAGGTGTACCGATATCATATTATTACCGATATCGTATCATTTCCGCAATCATGTTCTTGGTCTACACTAATTTTCATCAAGATCAATAAAGACGTTTTTCTGTTATACGACATATGAGTATATATCAGTTATAGGAGTAGACAGACATACAGTCAGACACACAGACACATTTAGAACACGAGTCAGTGAGTTATAAAAGAAATATTCGTCATAGAATATGAAGTTAAATGTACGGACAGTCTACAAATTTAAAGTATAGATTAAGTGCGTGGCCAAAATATTTACAGACTTCATTTAATGCGTTTATGGTTGAGAGACGTGACATAGTTTGGGGTTTGTCACGTCGATCGCCCATACATAAGTTAAAAATTTTGTTAATTAATCATTTCGTAGAGGTCCATTAGACCTTCAATATTAAATAAATGTTTATAAATCGTCGAAACCTTATACGTGTATAAGGAGTCTTTATATGAATTTGTTCTCAATCTCATTTCATATTACAAGCATAATCTTTACAACAGTGTGTCACGTGTCCACCACAACCAGTATCACCTTGATTGCCTTCACATTTAAATCGTTGATAGATTACAAAGTTGGCAACTGATAACCATAAAACAATGTTTTACAACGCTTTTACATTTGTGCATACATTTAAAACCCGTTACTATTAGTATCATAGTCATAAATAAATCAATTAATTTATTAAAGTTCAAATGACATATGAGTTAATTACTCATAACAGCAAACGGTACAAATGTTAATTAGATTTCTTGTAGTAATATTTGTAAGGAAAACAATACTGTGACATTATTTGGCGTTTTTCAAAAGATTATTTTCAAGGAGTTTGTATCAATTGATTATAATCTATATGTAGTAGAGAAATCTCTACACACAAGTAATTACAAACGTTGCTATTTGTCGATGTGTATGGTGCCCAAAATGTAATAGAGGTTTCGGGATATTAACATGACATTGCACGTTGTCGGTATACCGATACTTGTCGTTTTCTCATCATTAAATTTAGTAATGCACACATCGACGATCTCGTAGTAGCGGGAGAGATAACAACTTAGTATTGCGCAAATAACAACATAAAGTCAAATACGATGACAATTATAAGTCTTTGAGGATGGAAATTTTGCATGTAAATTTATTAGTTGATAAAAGGATAGAAATCTAATTATAACCGGTTTGGTCACCGACGCCCATGGACATCCGTAATACCAGCACATTAACGGTTAAACGCGTTGCAGTGGAAGCAGAGTACCCGCGTTTAACCTGGTTTGCTATAGTGTCACAATTGAAACGCTTGAATTTATTGTTGAAACATAGGGTTGATACTAGAACAAGGGGGTTGCTAGCTAGGCAGGCACTAACATCAAACACTAACGCCATCGAGAAACCTATCAATCCAGCCTCGTCAATTGTTTATCAGGATGCACCACGAGCTGCGGAGTATGGCTTGTACTCAAGATAGGTGACATACCTTACATCCTACTTTTATGATATAAATCTTTGCCAGGTCAAACACAATGATCAATGAATATTTTATTTTCGCAATATCAATTGTCAACAATTTGACTTTTATAATAATATCCACCAAGTTACGTTGTCGTGGCTAGCCTAGTCGCATGCCACGTCGCCGCACGTCCAGCCGCGCTGCACGCTCGCTTGCTATTTGTTACACGCATAAAATGATGCAAATTATACTACTTGCCATTTCTTCGCCATTCTAAGATGATGATATTTCAGAAATAAGTAGTGTGTGACTGTGTGACATTTATTTATGCAAAATATTAATTTTACCTCGCTTCGTTTAGTGAAAAGTAACCTTCACGTAAATATTACTGAAGTAACTTAACGTACAAACTTCTGAACTAATAACTATGAAGCTGCAGTATGACGAAAAAATATAAGGGATCAAGGGATTCATTTCAAGGGTCGGGATCCATCTATTTTGTTCCGACGAAAACATAGAGTACCTTTGCTGTAGGATCGAATGATCTCCTCCTTCTCAATTGTTACTGAAATTGTCAAAGGTTTCTTATTTTTATATGGCCTTTTTTATCAAAGTCAAATGTATAAGATTACCTTTATCTTTTTTTCACACAAATGTGATAATTAGAATTCTTTGATGGAACTTCTATATTTACTTATACTGTTATTATATCCGTCACTGTGCGTCATTCTATGCGCTCCCGGTCAAATAGAACAAGGTAATGGGACGCGCACTGTACCGTGCGTAATTTGTCCCGACACTGGCGTCTCGTATTAGTAGGGACACCATAATAACAAATAAAAGTTTGAGACACAATAAAGCAATCGCCGGTCTCATTGCTTAAAAGTAATTTGTTCCAAACTGAAAGAATTGCAAATAATTTTAAAGATGTCTCATAACTATATTGGATTGTTCACTTATATGAGAAAGTAGACTATATAAACTAAAAAGCTCATGCCAGTGTCGCTGACCGAATGGTTACTGCTCGATAGCTTGAATTGTTTTTTGCGTCGCTGTATGGTTTTTACACCTCTCACTATATTTGGTATTTTTTACTAGAATAGTGCTCGTTCAGACATGTCATTTTTTCCGTACTGCTTGTGGTTGTGCTAAATAAAAGTTCTGAGGAAAAACGTCTTATGTATTATACATAGAGGAATGATGACATAAAAGTGAATATTTTTGTTAAAACCATCGTTTAAGTACTCGTACGTTGAAATCAGAGTCCGATTGATTCCGTGTATTTACAAATTTGTCAATTTTACAAACTGTATTTCGTATAAAGGTGAGCTAGTTATATCCAATTATTATTAGCGGCAGGAAAGAGTGCATCAACTATGTTAGTTACTATGTTACTACTATGTTACTAAGTCACCACAGACTGTTTAAAATAGTTTACCAAATATTGACAATAACACGTTTATATTGGCAAATATTGACAATAACACGTTTATATTGGCAAATATTGACAATAATAAGTTTAATGCAATGTTTAAGAGCTAAGCCAAATGTTTAAAATTTCAAAGAATGTATAAATTACAAAAATTACATTAACTCTTATCAGCGTGCTATATTCATTCCATTTCTATAAACAAATGTCTGCAATATTTTGCACTACTTAAGTAGGTACAAATTATTACTACGAACTATCATTATTGCGAATTTGGCCGGTACGACCTAGAATACCGTCCCCATCCCAGGATATCGTAAGAGGCGCCAAAAGTTATTAATATTATTACTGATATTTTTATTTTTCTGTGAAGCCTGCCAAGCTAGCTATCACCCTCCTGCTTGAGTCAGCCGCCAAGCGACTCGTCGTGTTCCGGCTGGGGGGTAAGAATCAGTACATCCTTTTGTTTCTTCTTTCTCGGCCGTCAATGCTTTAGTGATGCCGTTTGTGTTTGATATCCATGGGCGACGGTGACGATTTACCATCAAGAGGCTCGTCTGCTCGTTTGTCGGCTAATGACATAAAAAAGTTATACACATTTATTTACTTTTACTTGATATTTCGCTTTAAATATCCCTTTGCCGATCTTAGAGTATCTAAGTCAGTAAAACCGGGATATGTACGGCTTTATACCTAGGGCTATACTTTATACCTTAGAGTGATTGCTGTCATTGTCCGACATTCTAAGTACTTGAAGACAGACGCCCATACGCTAGACACGATTGTTAGCGTATCTCATCATTCAGAAAGTGATTCTAATATGTTTAAATAAATAGCGAACAGTTATATTACATTTGAAGCTGTGAAAAGTGTATTCTGTGTTTAATAATTTATGTGTCTAAATTATTTGCGTATTAGAAATTAATTATCACTTGCTTCGGTGCAAGGAAAACTTAGAAGGAAACCTGCGCAATTGAGTGTTCTTCATGATCTTTATTACATTCAGCCACTCATTCACTTGAGCCTTTAGGTTTCACCTCCACAATTGTGAGAGGAGACTTGAGTCCATAATTTGTAGGTTATTCTAAGTTTTAATCCTATACATAAATGGAAATAATCTCTGCGAAATACAAAACAACTCGATTTCCTCGTACATCACGACTCTACAGTTGATCGAGGAAATAAATTATCTTCAATCTTGATTTATGATATCTAATGCGTGTCCGACCTCCTCAAACACATAGAATCTTAGTGCGAGGGTGTAAGTAAAGTTTATTTATTTATGTCTTGCATTTTAACTTTACCGGGTACTTAGATTATTTTATTTCATATCAATTTTTCAAGAGAATTAAATAGATTATGATAGAGGCAAGATTGATTAAAATCTGACGGTGGAATTACATATTGATTTTCTATACGAACTTACTAATAAATGGTGGTCGATTGTTATCAAACAACGTGATCGCTAGAGATTACGGTAATTACTATGGGATACATAATTATATGTATACCTTTTATTATTATTATTATGAGATGGGACAATGATAATCTCATACAAGTAAATTACTAGTGAAGCCAGTTAGTAACTTCACAAATTATTTCTTTAGGTCATGTAATCACATGAACAATAGAAATCGATCAAAAAGGATTATTATATTAGCACATGATGTGCATCTATTAAAAATCGATCACAGCTCAATTTATGCAATAAGCACAGCCAAATCTATATGATAATGCACAGGAATTAGGGCACAAAGGGTCCGTTGCGTTTAACATAGATTACACATTGCCCCGGGCGTAAATCGTTGTTAGCTGTTACGTGCTTGTACACAAATGCTCACCAAGCATGGCTTCACGTAGGTAAGTAATCTTATAGGCCGACCCTCATATAAATATCTAGTAAATTATATCTTTCAAATATCTAGTAAGTTCACTTCATGGCAACACGCGTCGCGGAAACATAGTTCTTACGTTAGCTAACTGTGATCGCACCCGCAACAATTGATACGTGTTGTTTTATCTGCCTCATACTCCTGAACGTTCCTGATGCATCACTCAAGCTATTCGTAAAAATCCCATAGAAATCTAAGCAGTAGTATTTAATATAATCGCTTTCTGCCAGACAGAGCCAACAACAACAAAAGCCATTTCATTGTATACCAAATATGGAATCATTGAAACAAAACATGAGACTTTATTTTAATACTATGTAAAAATAAGTGGGTGAATGTAATAGAGATTAGAATGTCCCTGCTTACAGACGAAAACATTCATATTAATAGGATATAGTAATTAGTTTTAAACTACGATATCGATTTCGATGCGGCTTTATATTTACAGACATTTTCAAGAAAAATTGAGCGTCAAATTAAGATAATACGAAACATAATATTGTATTCACTCGCGCCTTAATACAGAATTAATGTAATAAAAATTCTTAGTCTAATGTCACACGATCACAAATTCTACCATCATAATAACTTTTTACCATAATAGTCAATATTTGCTCAAACTGTACGAGGTTGAACTTTTTCCGAAATGTCAATTTCAAAGTCATCAGTCGACATTGAACTAAAGACTCCTGACCATACGTTTAAGATGGCCTTTAGTGAAGGTTTCACTTTAAATTCACGTAAAAAATCATGTAGGTATTTTGTAAATATACTTATGCACAAAATTTTACGGTTCGACTACAGTTTCAGATAACTACTTTTTCATTGAAGAAATGAAACAGTGAATGTTACTCCTCAGCACATCTTTTAAAACATATAAAAGTTAACGTTAGAGGTTTTAAGCTGCGATGAACTGTTTGCGGCGCTATAATTTCTAGACGTCCTTGTCACCGTTGCATTTGTCAATATTATAATTATCCTTTACCTACAAGCTGTGCTTTCACAGGTCACTTGACAATTCGATGAGATATATCGTTTGTTTTTTTATTTGTGGATTTTATTACAAAAAAACATAATAAGTCCGTGCTATTTGTTTTGGTGATATCAAGAGGTAATCAAATAGTTTATTTTTTTATGTGACAGTTATGTGTCACTTTTCTGTTTGTAATGCTATATTGTTAGAAATATATTGAAAAGTCACAGTAAGTAGGCCTGTTTTCATTTTTCCTGCAGTGACTTATTTTTTGCCTTTTCTGCTAGGTGAATATGTTAATAATGAATCAATGTCGGTTGCTTTACTCTGAATCAAGATATCGCACAACAAAAGACTACGAAAATAAGCAAAATAAAAGATTCTAGTAATTTGTACGTCAGCAAACAGCCTTGTTTTAATGAAATATAAATACATACTTATATTATCGGTGTGATCCGACATGCCCTACCGAGCAGAGGCGAGTACTCCACAAAAAATTACAATTTACGGTAACAAGCAAAAACCTATTCATTGATCAAAAAACTGCTGACTGTTAATGTAGCTACACAATTTAAGGCTTTAGCAAACTTTATGCACATTTATTTTTGTGTATCGCAAATCCTATACACTTCGTTTTAAAAGGTAAAAGTAAATGATTTGCAGTATGAAAAACTAGGGACAGCGCTTTTCTTCATATTTTAATTTAATTCCGGCGTCACCCATATGTGATATTAACGCGGTTTTATTAAATCAATAAGTAATTTTATATTTCGCTACTTTAACACGCTGACTGACATTAAAAATGAAAACAGAACTGTTGAATATTTTAGTCAACTACTTTATAAGCCTACGGCCCACTGTACCGTTGTTTGAGTCATCCATAATTACATTCATTGTGATATAAATTATGATTCACGGTGCATTGCCTTATTGTATGTACATAGCGCGGTAGTTTTTACTTACACCAGACACCAAGACGCACTCGTAGGTTACAACTGCTCCGTATATTAGATTAAATTCTACACACCCCGACTATCGTGTTAAATTTGGTTGGATTGTACTTTTGACTCGGATTTTGTTTAAGTGACCAGAAGACCAGGTTTTTAACAGGAAAGAGCGGGTTCATGGACATAGACCAGGTTATGTGGGAACCACTTTCCGGTCTATATTGAGACTTCTTGCTTTCACGTTAATGGCCAGGAATATAAATAGTGTGGTGAAAAATCAGATACGTAGATTGGTTATTTTTTTCGTCAAAAATATCGTTATATAGTTTAATCTATCTAGCAATACACATCTTCAGAACTTATACTTCAATTAAAATAGAAAGGTGGACCGACGACCGCCGCGATCGGGCGATAACAATAATAAAAGCACACTTTCTGATTTTAATTTTCTAAAAATATTCTTTACAACATTCCAATCTAGGTGAGAAGATAACTTTTTGCAACAACAAATGTATAATGCTGACAACTATACCATATTAAAAATTGTAAGTTAAGATACTATTTATATTTACAAATACAAAATTAGATACCTAAATAGATACAGAATGTACAGATGTACAGTCTGGTTAGACTACACATTAATGATATTTAATTTTTTTTTATCGTATTACAAATATTGTATAAGAATTTTTGACGTGTGTATTTGCGAAAGCATCACGTAAAAATTACTTCATCGATTTTGATGCGGTTTCCTAACGGAAACCTAATGGAACTTGGCCATAATTGGCAAAGCCTATTAATGAACATAGAATCAGTCAAATTCTACCATTCAATCGGTTGACAAGACTAAAGTTAGCGTTATATTTGTATCTCGCCATCGTGCTCATATACAATAAGGAGAGCCTAGAGGTGGATTAATTAACTATTGAGGAGGAAATCGTATGAAAAATTTATTTTGTGTAAAATTACTTGCGTTTACTGTTTATTCAGCGGCCATGTTGAAGCGGAACGCTGTGTCGGACGTGCTAGTCAGATTTCTACAGCTGGAAACGGTCAATCCGCTTGCCGCTGTTACGCGACCTTTTTAAATATGAACTAGAAATTTCACTTCCATTGATATATATATACATGCATATATTTATTTATTTATTTATCAGTGAATTCGAAGTTAAATTTACATAACTTTGCAATAATAAAGATAAATATATGAGAGAAGTTATTTATAAGGCCTTAAGTTTAATTATGGGATTTTACAGGTGAATACTTGTTACACTTATTGACAGAGAGTTAGACACTAGACACTTAGAGACAAAGAGTTAAAAGTATTTTAATTGAGTATTGTTAATATAACTTTTCTTTTGAATTTGATACACATATATTCTTCTTTTTATTGCATCGCTTAGTCCGCAGAAATCCTATAGGTACTCTTAGTGTGTCATACTTGTACGTAGAAGCTATTTTTAGATAGGTGAAATAGTTTTTATATGATTTACCTGGCTCTAAACAGTTGCTAATTCCACCATTAGATAAGTCATTAAAGTATTCTGAAACCACGGACACTTTCTAATGGGCTTTCTGTATTACCCTAATAAATAGCAACACATTTATCTAGCAATGACTTCGTATATAACTGTATTCTTATTTGTCCTTGTAATATCTAGTAAATCATCTAATTTATGACATCATGTACAAAACGACATAAATTCATCGCAAAATTGAGTAATCGTGTAAGTAACGATAGGTAATCCGATAAATTAAATCGGATTTTCGGAAAATAAACAAAGGAAATTTTACGATAGCTGCTAATTCATTTATTATGCTTAACATAAAATAGTTATTATTATCTTATAAGGCCTGCTTGGTGTCGATGTGAAAATGTATATATGTTCATGGTCAAATTAAAATCATATCTAATCAAGCGACAAACGATTTCCAACGAATACAATTATCTTTGCTGTTGGCTCGATAACAAGATACATTTCCAATTATAAGTTTATTAGGATTTTAATTAATAAGACGTTAATGAATGTATTGGGTTATTAATAACGAACAAGATTAGGTCGTATTATAATAAAGTCAATGCGCTGATCTTCACAAGGACTGATGAGTAACGTTTGTACATTAAATGAAAGTAGACAATGAAACAATGACTTCATTTAATTAAATAAATAACCTTATGACAGCGTATTTCCAAGGTTATGTAGTTAAAATGAAGTATTCTAGATATTTCACACGGCACTCGGCGACAGACGTCATAAACAGTACTCTTGTCATCCTCTCATAGTTTGTTATCTACGGGACTATCAGTGTTCACCATCAATAGCTTTTTTCAGTTTATCCACTAGATTTCTAGGTTGTGTTTCTAAGAGAAAAGTGTTTTAAACACGCGGTTTTTAATCAATATCTGTAGTCGTGAGTCGCACTCCATGTGGAATCACTTCTTGACTTAAAGGGTGACAACCAAAATAACATATCTATGTAAAGATTTTATTTTACATTTAGAACTTTCGAAAGATTATTAAAAATCCATGGTTCCAGTTATTGGATAGTCTTCACCGAATTGATATACGAAGCCGAAACTATTTTATGTTTAAATTTTACTTCAGTACAAGGTGCATCATGCTTCACGGTGCATCACCACTATATTATATAAAACAACTTTGTGTGTCTGTCTCAATGCAATTATCTCAACGACAACATTTCATGAGTATTATGCTTACATTATTACACTTACATGTTCTATTTTATCATTTGTCAGAATTATAAACAGGTTAATACAGAAACAGCCACCAGGAGTTATCCTTTGCATTCTTACCAGTGCGAGCTGCAGCGCTAGTCTACATCAAGGTGTAATACAGTAAACAGCAATTTGTTTTAGTCCGCCTGCCCGTTACTTCCAGTACAAATGCCGTATCCACACTCGATTCACACACCCGTGTGAGCGGTCGCACCGGATATATGCAATGAGCGACAATAGACGATGCACGATACGCTCTCGGCTCGTGTATTTAAGCGGCACCGTCTGGAACACTCGCACTCACGGTTATAAGGTAGAACAAAAGTCTGAACTAAATCTCAGTTGGCCAACGGACGAGGGCAGACTGATCAGGTGGACAAGGGGGAGACGCGTTCCCAGATCTGCGACACTTCGAGCCTGGGTGATGCATTTTTTTATGGTATCACCAAAGGTATCACCGATGGGTTGTTGGCTAGAAAATCAGAAGAAAGAAAGCATTTTTAAAGTATACATATAACCCACTATGTCTTGTAAAGTTATAGTATATATATTTATATCACATATATTCGAAAATTTACGGTGTAGATTAAGTTCTAGATTTAAATTTATCTCTAAAGTATAACAATCAGTAATTTACTGAAACTGAAATAAGTTTAAGTTCAATGTTGAATACTTTCCGAACATTTACTAATAAATCACCTGATGAATTTATATCTACATTATATCAAATTACTGCTGATCTACATATATTAAATTTATGGACATGATAATAGTTACTAAATACCGATGGGTACTTACATAAAACAACTTAAAAAAAAGGTGAAGGTAAACTGCATGCCTTAACAGATCCATAATAATCTCAAAGGATTGTGAAGTCTAACAATCCAGCACACGGAAATATGAATCAAGTATACTAAGAGATTTTGCAAGAAATTTCCCATAATTAAGAAACCAGAGAGAATCTTATCAAATTAAGCTCGGTGATCCAATTAATGGATGTAACACAGGCTAACTAATAATTTTAATCCCCATCTCAATTTATACAGCAATGTGAGATTGAGGATAAGAATGTATTTAGTGCTTCCCTTGAGAAAGGAGTCTCCGGGCGAACTGCGCATTCGAATCCATCGTTGGTCCCTTAGTCACTGATATTGCGCTCGATTCTAACTTGTGACCTTAATAGCAATAGCAATTCTTCAATCTACGAACTGAATAATGGAAATTAAACTAACATATTTATTGGCTCAAGTCGTAATAATAACCCGATATAAAATTTCTACGAGAAATTTACCTAAGTATAAAGATTCTTAGTTAAAGTTTGAACGTAATAGTTTCTACGAAGAAAAACACAGTGACACAGTTATTAGTTCTTTAGTCTACATTTAGTTCTTTATTAAAAGAAAAAAAAAAATTAAGAATACTATAGTGCGTCTACTTAAGAACGATTCTCGGCAATCTCTGTTTTCTTCGTGTTATGCTGTTATCGTATTTGGAATAGGGAAATGATAATGTTACAAAAGGTATATTATTTCATCTTACAATCTGGTAATTGCATTACACTATCTTGAGTATTTTTACATTTAAATAAAAAATTGATAACTTTACAGTCAAAGGTAACGAAGCCGTATTAATATTTTTTGAATATCTAACTTTATATTACTAAAAAAAATGTGTGATATGAAAAAATATTTAACAAATCTATTTACATTGTTATAACTACACATAATAGGTATTCTACGTAAAATAATAATTCTTAACATACATTAAAAAGCGTGAGAAACACGTATAAGTTTCTCAAAGAAATTTCAACTCTATCTAGTAACAGTATAGTTTAAAATCATTGCTACAGAATCAACAATATTGTATGAGATTGGAATTATTAAAATGAGATTTTTTTATGCAACGTATTGAAACGATCACACAGCGTGTTGATAAGGGCACGTGGCATGCAGCGCTAATTCGAATTTGCGATAGCCACGGAGTTATGTTACATAAATGTTAATAAAACTCACTTGTGTTAAATGCTTACCAGTAGATACTCCGATACTGTATCTGGGTGTTAAATTAATGTTATGGAAATATGGTGAAATTATTTTGGAACATTACTTAACAATAGTTTAATAGTCTTTAGTCTTAATATTCTCACATACATTGCGATCATTCAATCATATAAAATTTTATATCATAAATATTGTTAATAATTTTCGCACAGTCATGCTTGAGTCTCCTCTCACCATGAGTAAAGTAATAATGTCATCACTTTATTATAATAATAACATAATATTACTTAGACAATTAAATAAGTAAATTGGTATACAATTTCAATAATAGGACAATATTATTTAAATATATATTTAGATAAGTTAGAAAAAGGACCATTCAATAACATTAGCTATACTTAGCGAAAACACAGTTAATAATATTTATATAGTTAAAAGAATGGATTTGGATAGGAACAATCATGGATTTAACTCATTCTGTCGTAAAACAGGTATTCTGAACGACAGTCGAACTCAGACTTACGAGTAACCACTTATAGGTAGGACTAGTATTCACTTAAAAGCTGAGTGAGTTGATCGGCTTCAGTGCAGTGGTACACATACACAAATGCGCGTGCAAACGAACACGGGCGCACGGGCACGCACACACGCAACCACACACGCACTCACGCCCGCGGAAGCTATCGCTTATCAAACACTACCGATTTTACGACCGGCAAACCTTACCGGTTTGTGCTGATCAACAATGTTGTAAATTTTGGTCGTATCACACGAAAAGCTTTGTATGTATGTTATGACAGTTAGCCGTCTACTGCGCTAATTTATGTCGTTGATTTGCTACGTCCAATAAAAAAATATTTTCATACAGGATCGTACACTAGTATGGTGAGATTCCCACTCAAGCAAAACTGTGATATGTAACCATATATAAGGTAAAATTGTCTTGTAATGTAAAATATATTATGTTTAGGGGTCTCCAAGCAATATGGCGCTTACAACAAAATAAGACAGCGTGGAGATTAACATGGAGGAAAATGGTTTTCCTCATTCTGTTAGCGTGCAATTGACACAGATGCGTTGATAATTTGTACGTGAACTGGCTTTATTTTAATCTTGCTACTTTTATGTGCGAATATATAAAAGTAACATTTTTCCTAGACGCTAACAATATTTTATATTGATAAACAGGTAATGTATATTAATAGCAGATGTTTAACAAAGGTATTCTACACCGCGTTCCTACCTGCTCCTATGTGTAGTGGACATTGAAGCACAGTATTTATACAAATGGAGCCAGTAGCTAACGTAGGGACCGGGATATCAGAAATATAACGTAACAATCACTGTGCATTTTGATTCCAGCGACGAAATAACGAAAAGGGTCAAAACGTATGAGGTGGCAGAAGTCATCGACTTATCGCTTGTCATCAACGGCGATGTATGGACCACGTGGGATATGTAGAAGTTAATACTGAGACTGATGGTATTCTATACTTACTATCTATAATGACAAAATTACTAGTATAAGGGGGTCGCATGTTTTTTTGGAAATGATATATCTGTCTGAACACGTATAACACTGAAAGCACAGGTCAGATTTAGATGTCATTTGGTAAATTTGGAATTTATATTATGCGAGTCAAAATCTTGCATTCTTTTCATCCCAGAAAATGGATAACCCGCGGTATATCCATTTCCGCAGTATTTTGCAAAAGCGCAGAGAAAGCGGTTCATTAATAGATAGTAGATATGAAAGGGTTTTAAGAATTCGTACATACATAACGCAGGAAGTGATTTAAAACTGTTTACGCATATAAGTATGGAAAATTAAAAACGTGTCCAAGTTTGAACTAACTTTTCCAGTCAATAAAAACTTAATAACTGACTGCGGATTTCTTATTGCGTGACAATACAAAAAGAAACTGTCATGAAAATCGGTCGCTCGAACAAAGCCGATAATGCCACTTGCACCGGTAAGGTCAACTCGTCTGGAGCGCATAGTTGCAATTGACAACCCAGCGCGTTTCAAAGCAACCGGATTCGACTCAATTTCACCGGTGCTGTGGCGAAAGCACCTTACATAACGAGCACTATTCAAATAAAAACGCCCAGTTAGTAAAGTGTTATCGAATGATAAATTTTATTCGCCCACGTATGTATAATCCACTTATTCCACCGTGATAACGATAGTACAAAGGGAAATATAATTTTTACTAGCTTGATATTAGCTTAAATATGTGGGTACTTGTATGTTGGAATAAAATTTATTTTTTAAATTCATTTTTACTAAATTCCATACGTACAAATTATTTAATATTTTGCACACACAGTGAGAATTCATCGATACGAGTACGATAATTTTTTTTAATGTCAATGCCTGCAACGAGCAGAAAAGCCACCTGATGGTGAGTGGTCACCAAATTAACACCAAACACAGTAACACCAAAGGCATCCTTTATGCGTTGTCGGCCAAGAAAGAAGAAGAAAGAAAGGCTATTATTATTTATTATTATTATTATTTATTTCATTAGCATTTTCTACTTTGAAATTCTATACATCCATATATCCATAAATATATCTGTATATGCAATCAATAAGCTGTGTTTTAGTTATTGAACAATCAACTGTTTGCTACACTGCTTATAATCCACTTATTCCGCGGTAAGGATTTATATGTATGAGAAAATATTTATTTTTCAATACATAGCAACACAGTTCTTACATTTCTTGGCACAATCAAACGATTTGCAATCACAAATTAAACTCCGCACCGTGGATAATGCCGCTCGAGAAAGATTTGTAACTAGAATGCAATTTAGTTTCTTATACTCGAAAAGAAAATCTGATTATTATATATCCATAGAAATAAGAACATGACTTTGTTATTGCTTGAATAGTGGTGGGTTTATCACTTCTTTTAAATACTTGTAGTATTAGAAGACAGATGCTTTATTCTCACCACGAGGCGACAATAACTAAGTGAAGATGTCGATGGCAGTCTTCTGGCGACGTTGAGGGCTAGTACTGTAAGTATTGTGTAATGAAAGGTGTTAAATTTGTAAATAGCTAAGTGGAAAATTGGATAACACTTTAGTGCTTCGATGGGTACGATAAATCATCGGTCCCTGTCATAAAAAGATCAAAAGTCTGCGTGTGGCACAAAAACAGAAATGTTGGTCGACGATTAAATACTGGAACGGAACAATCTGCAGTCACGAGCGACAATGTATTATAACGATAAATACCAATAGTCTTAAACACTTAATTATTTAAGTTTATTGTAAACACACTTTTGTAAGTAATTTTCAGCTTATACCGCCTAATTGAAAAAAAGAAATTAACGTTTACACTCACACCCGTGTCCAAGGATTCCCAGTGTTGCGGATGGCATGGAAAAACACAAATAAGTCGTTACAAACACCCATAAGCATAAAACAAACATTGATCTATAACATAAATATCTGCCCCGGCCGGGAATAGAATCCGGGATCCCTTGCTCGGCTTGGAGGGTCACTACCAACTGGGCTATGAGATCGTCAAATG
>DWPT01000339.1:0-25827 GCA_018251895.1 Agathymus mariae mariae
ATTGTTTCATCTTCTACTACAGTTATATTAAACTCTTTGTCATCAATAATTATTTTCTAGTTTTTAGTTTGATTGGCCATAAAAGCGTGTTTTTTTAGTTTTTTTAAACTATAATTTATTGTCATTAAAGTGGCGGCACCGATCTTCTTCAGCTAACTTACACTTCTCCCACGTGTTGCCATACGTAATTATTAAAATAATAAAATGAAAAAATAAACATTACATTATAATGACAACAAAATTTCCAAAATATGACATAAAAAAAAATATAACACATACAACTATAATTTACAATTGTTGCGTATTGCCCAAGTTCAAGTAATGTAAATGATTTTTGATTGAAAGTACTAATTGTAATAAAATTTTCAATTGTACTATTTAAAGATGAGTCTAAAAGCCTTGTTTAACTAAATACCTATTATGTTACTGCGTATGGACCGTATCATTGTACAAACATAATATAGGTTATATACATAGGTTTAAAATGCTAAATAAGTACCAGAGCAAGATCAGTGGGGTATGATTTCGTTCACGAGTTGAAGTTATTTTAAATTGCCAAAATACCGAGTTGTGTAGTTAAAAATTGGACCAATACTGATAAAAAGTGACAAAAATATAGATGTATTTTTTGGTAATTGTAACAAATATTCCGTATTACTTTATTAATTATTCAGGATCAAATTAATTGTCCTTAATTAATGTCGAGTAACTTATTGACACAATTACAACGGAAGTCGTTAATGGTACGTGACAGTTTATGAGTATTCTAAGAGGTGGCGATTATTATTTGATAGCTAAACAGTGAAAGGGTTTCGTTCGCACGGCCATAAATCTATTCGTTTATATCGATGCGTCTAAAGACATTATTGACGTCCACATTACGCCCTCTCATACTACAAAGTGTCTAGCAATTGGTAATATTAAATCCATTTTTAAAACCACATTTTTGTATCTCTGATTCTGTAGAAATCCCACTATTATGTTAGCAGCGGTGATTTTGATCTGTGAATTAATAATTTTTTGCTGCAATTTACAAACTTGTTACTCATTACTTACTTATAAACCAAGTTGTTATATCATTCATATCATATATAACTTTCAAATTTGAAAACTGTCATGTAAAAGTTGTATGTTAGTATTTTTTTAATAACCAAAACTTCATGTTGCGTGAATATTAAACTTAAATCATTAAATTACGCTATTTATTTATATATAATAATAATAATGGCCCGTCCCGATTTCTTTCGGATTCAACAATTAAGCATTATACATATATACTTGATATATATCCTATGTCCATTCTGTATAATGTATCTATTAAGTGGTAAAAAAATTACAAATAGGTGCTGTGGTTTCAGAGATTAGTTTCCGCATACAAAAACGCACAAAATTAGCGCTCTCTCTCTTTTGAATATAAGTTTAGATAAACTAAATATGCCATAATAACTACGCCATTAACTAAGAGGTCAAAACATGCTTTTTGTAAATTGTTGTGTATCTATTTATTTCTAAATGTATAACGCTATATAGACATGACATGATTTTTGAGTAATTCGTACTTTTATCCCGGGAAATCCATATATTCCCATGTATGTACTAGAAAATTAAGTTAATGTGGATAGACCCGTTTAACAGATATGTAAAGAAGGTAAATTTTTTAATGAAAGGCATAGGTTTCCTGGAGCAAAGCGGAGATGGAATACTGTAATAATAATAAAACGGATATATGCAAGTGGTGTGTGTTATGTCAACAAGGCGTTATTAAGTTAATATCATATTAATTTTGTGTCACATAGTGTCTTCTACTTCGACTAACTGCTTTAGTGGTTACAATCCATTAACGTACGCACATTATTATACGGTTCTCTTCCCATTATTGAGGAGACTTAGCCCGTAACTTAATCACACCGCTCTTGTACTCCCACTGTTAGGTTCAGGATTCTTCTCATAATGCTAGGGGTTAGGGCATTATTCCACCACGTTAGCCAAATGCAGATTGACAGATTTCGAGAACTTCAAAAACATTAAGAACTCTTAAGTATGCAAGTTTACTGAAGATGATTTGTCTCAGAAGCAAGTGATTATTTATTTGTAATATGCTTATATTTTGAAAAAATTAAGGTTTCGAATTACAGCTTCCCGTACGGGAGATCAGTGTTTTAAATCATTAGGCTACCACTGCTTTTAGGAGTAGAGTCTTAACGACCGTTATCAGATGATAACAAGTGTCCGTTTAACGTCTCCTCTTTATCACGGAAGCGCTTAGGAATTTTGCCACTAACGGTCACCGTATGTAAACCAACCTGTAGTTACTTAACTCGGTCGAACTTAACTTCAACTACCAGCCGATCGCCGCTACAAACTGCTCCAGTAAGTAGTGTTAATGCCACGCGTTAAGCCTAATGGGAACAATTGGTAATCATTATGTTATAAGCTTACTCAATCGTTTACTAATGTATTAATGCATTGACAATTTTATGTGATATAAGTAATCTATTACAGTACAAGTATGGAATTGATAGTGATATTTATATGGTCCGTTTCCTAGACTTGCCTTATTTAGTTAACCTGTAACCTTCGAAATATCACACGACACATGGTATCATGATTATCGTAAATGATACGCATAATGTGATCTTAAAAATTCTCGTAATCATTTTGTTCAATATAAATAATTTATTTGTCACTACGATTAGCCATTAGTCACTATCACTACGGTTCGAAGAAAATCTACGGTTTGAAAATTTCAAATTCTTGTGGGAATCAATCAAACATGTGTTTCTCTGAAATAAAAAAAAAATGACATTTAAAGTTTATTCCCTTCTAATTATTTACATTATACAATACTTTTTTCTCGCTCTTTTACTTCCGTGTTCGGATCGGGATGTCAAATAATTCAAAAAAATTTAAGAGAAAATACATTTTCTTTATATCGCCCTACCCACCGATGACATAATTGAAAATTGAAAGTAGTTTTGATAAAATTCAAGTCATACATATATGTTTGATATATAAATCTAGACGCATAGACGTAACTTAAAACGGTGAGTTGATGGTAAAATTTATGATCTTGGAACACTTCGTATTTGTGTCCTAAACAGGACAAGTGTAAAAAAGCAGACTAAAGATTATTATATGGTTGTCCTCTAGTTAAGAGTTGATCACTACTTACAGATACTATCACTACTTACACAGTGGTGGGATTGTAGTCAAGCATTGAATAACATATAGTCAGTTTAATTATTATTAAAATGCTTCTGTATTTTTCCATTTTGAGTGTAAATATTTTTAAATCTATAATAATACAATTTTAACCGATCGTTTTCTGTACATAAAGGATATATGAGAAAAAAGATTATTAGGGGCCTTTATTGACGCAAAAGAACCCAAAACAATAGTTGTTAGAACTTTTACCTGTTTACCTGTACGTTTGTTCCCGCTAATCTCAGAAATGGCTTAACCATTTCGTTCTGGTTTTCACTAATGTGTTGCAGTAAGCGTCACTTAATGCTTAATGTTTGTTTCATTGCAATCCGTCCATAAATAAAAAAGTTAGGAATAGTCTAGAAATGCAGATGTTTAAGGTAGTTTTTCCGAAGCGAAGCGAAGGCATTTACTAGTGTTTTATAAGTATGATATTACAAAATGTTATTGTACGTATAAAGAAATGAGCAAATCACGCACGTGACGATAAGCGTCACGTCTGCAAAAGACACCACTAATTAGTTTCTATCGACTAATCTTAGTTTTATCCTCTAAGTCTTAATTAATGAAGGGTGCAGTTGCTTTCCTCAAAAGTTCAGCTGTATGAGATAATGACTCCTAGGCGCAAACATTTCAATGATAGCTTTGCAAAAGCAAGCAGCTCAAAACACGGTTGAATTATTGTAATTGCTGAGGAGTTGCACTTTTTATTTCCAAGACACATTATCAGACTCTGCGAGGTTTAATGATGGACTGATTTTGCAATGTTACAGGAAATATCTTTGAACAGGGCTGAAATGTTGCTATTCATTGAGAAATTTCTCTGGTCATCTTGAGATTTTAATGAGAGATATTCTACATATTTAAAGGAGAATAAATCTATGGTATCCTCTATAAACTACCTACTAAACTACTAATAATCGATTTATAATTATCCGAGTTATAGCTATACATACTACGTAAAATATATATACATGAACATAGAACTTCCTCCTTTTTCGAAGTCGGTTAAAAGATATACAAACATTATTTATTATACTTTAACAAAACCGTTTAGATCTTGTCCTTCGGGTTTGTATTAATCGTAAAGGGTCAATCAAGTTAAACGCCTGTTCTGTAGTTGGATGATCTCCACTAGTGACAAAATTATATGAACACTCTCCTGCTTTCTAAAACTGTCGTACGTTATCCAACTGTCATCAAGCTACATTGGAACACATCTAGCCGTATCATAATTACAAATATTTGTAATGACTACGACTCTATGATCTTTGTATTCGAGCAATGTGGTGGAGATATGAGAAGTGATCCGTAATCTGTACGGGACCGCAACAAACATATCTTACATAACTAATGTAATGTAATAATACAAATACTGTTTATTAATAAGCAATAAAATAAAATTCCGCATAAATTAAAATGTAATTGTGCATTTAAATTTAAAAGGGAAGTATTATTATTTCGATGCTTAAAGCAGAAATCGAAACTTAATACCGATTCAATAATGAAGTCTGTTCGATGGCAATCCTTTCTGCCTTACAATGAGTTTGCGAATAGCTCCAGAGGCGGAGAATGTGCGGTGAAGGAAGGAACGCCGAGTTAATGGCGTGAGCATAATGCTGACAAGTCGCTCTATTCACTGCTACCTGTCAAAACTTTTAATTGATGAAATCGGTAAATTATTTGAAGTGGTCATTAATAACGTAGTTTCGTGATTTTATAATTTTTACCCGTTTCAATAGACATTTTCAATATCGCCTGGTAATATATGTAATTTCTTAACATGTCAGCACCAAATATTATTTTATAAGTAGGAACAATTGCCTCTTATTCGCTTTGATTATATTGTGCGCATGTGTAGGCATTGTAACTAACTAGTTTTTAGCTGCATTCGAATGAAACAATGTTTTTTGTTAGTAAGGTATTTAAGTATAATTTACATAGAACAGTGATGCAGTGGCGTCTTGGCAAACTGAAAGAATGTACTACAATCGGAACATACAGCTTAGGATCCTCCGGAAGTGGACAACATTAGAATTTCTCTTAAAATTTTGCCAATAGCAGTCATCGATAGAAATACCGAATTTTATACGTTGCATAACTTACTTGATCACTTAAGATTGATATAAGCTGTTGAGGTATTAATCCTTACAAACAACGACATAAAAGTTAAGAAAACATTATTTAGTTCAGAATAAAAATGACAGTGCACAGTGAACTACAGCGCTCTCTTACGCTATTTAGAATTATTTTAAACGTGCCGTCCGCACCACAACAAGTGATTTCACATATTAGGTCTGGTAATTTTAATTTACTTCTCTATTCAGTTTTCATTTGTTTGTTTAAGTCCATCATTCCGTCCGTCTACGAATTCTACAAGTGACAAATTTGAAAAATTCTATTCAGAAGGATCGAAAAAAATCAGAACGTGAATGACTAGACAAATGGACATAGTATATATGTACATTTACGCGAATATTCCCATGCGAAAACGCGTCTATTTTATATTACATAAACGGAATTCAAATTATTATCATTCAGAATAATTGTGATTTTATAACTGACGAATTCCATTGAAATACATGCAACAAAATTAGGTATAAATATAAAGTATTTTATGAATGAAATTTTTTTGACATCCTAAAATACATTACTTGACAAAATCATTTGTCTGACAAGGAAAGGGTAAATCGTTTCTAGAGCTAGGTGCTGAAGCGGCGATACTGATAATTAAGCCTCTTTCGTTAGCAGTCTTTTCTGCATGACAATGAGTCCAAATGCAGCTTACGGGGCGACAAAGCGCGAACTTAATGACGCGTTAGTAACAGGAACAAGACGCTCCATTCACTGTTCACTGCCGAATTTCGGAATGGTTTTTACGGGTGGAAAGAATATATGGAATAGTCGATGAAAAAACATAATCTTTATAGCTTTACATTCGTATCTACATATCTGTTTGTCTTGTGATAATCAAAAAACATTCATTAAATATCAGTGCCCGTTGTAAGGGACAAAAATTTGCATTTAAGTTTTAAGATATAAAAAAGTTCAAGAAAATTTCACTATTATATTCATATCTTGCTCATTTTACTGGCAAAAGGACGTAGTTCTTTTTGCGTTAAGTAACTGTTATAGCTATATTTGTATTTTTGTAACCAAGCTAAATAGCACTATATGAAGTACGTCAGATAATATTGCGACTTTTGAGGACTGAGATAAAACGCATTGTTTTTCGTGTTGGCTGACTAAGTGAATGAATAACATGTCATGAATTTGTTCTAACTATGTGGCAATCAATGCATTTCGGTTATTTCGAAAGACTACATTAGTTAATTAATTAATTATTTATTCAAATTTAATTATTACAGAAAACTGATTGAAGGAATAATATGAATAACTTACATAAATCAAATATAAATACTTTTGATGCTTAGATATAAATGATAAATCCCACGTTCTCACCAACACTAAAGATTAACTAGGAAGTAATGCCACTGGGCATTAAGTCCTCCCATTGAACCAATATAATCAATGAATATAACCAATCAACGTTTAAACTACATAAAACACTAAAATTTTATCCTGAATCTAAATCTGTTATAAGTATACAAAAAGATAACGTGGCTAAAGTACATCACACAGTTTTTGCTACGTGACAATATGCTTGCAGAGTTTGCCATATATACATATAATAAACTAAACAAAAATCTTAACATATTTAAATTTACAAATTTCGTATGAAAAAAAACTGTTACTGAACGATTGTTACAATTACATTATAACGACACGGAACAACTTTTAAAAGGTAATGGACAAGATTGAGGGCACACACAAACACACTCACATATTCTGTTTGCTATCTTAGATATTATGATTTAGAAGAGCGGGGCCTCCCAACACGAGCAACATGAAATGCTTAAAGGGTGGTTCCAACAATGTAAATATTAATGTATATGTATGAACAGTTCAATTTATTTATTTTATGAAGGGTAAAGAAGTAAATAAATAAACATGGACACAAACAACAGGAATTAGGCTTCTCAGCATGAGAGAATTTAAGGCCGTACACAATTTACCAACTAGGCAGATTATGTCCAGATGCGTTTGAGAACTTCGCCAAGATTTCTTAAGTAGATAAATTTCTTGATAACTCCCTTCAGTTATGCAATTAATGATTGATTAAATTTTAATAAATTAATTACGAAAATTTTCGAGTTGTGTAGGATTAAAATATAATTCTGAGTGACTTTTATATACCAGCTACTATTAATTATGCACGAAATCTAGTTAGCTATCTACAGATAAAAAGAAATTTAAGGTACATCTCGTAAATCATAGAATAAAAATTTGGAAGTCGGCAATGAATAGAATGGCTTGTTCGCATTAAGAACGCGCCATTAGCTCAACTTTGCTTTGTATGTGAGGCGGAGCGCCTTTCTCCATGAATTAGTCTTTCATTACCGGAAGGGTTGCTTTATGCCTTAACTTAAGATGTACGATGACAGATAAGAACGTTAACTTAATATTAACTAGTTATCCTCACAATAACACTTGTAGGTAAAATTTTGGTTAGCTAGTTAAAAATACAACGGAGAGAAAAATACATTTTATTGAGATTTTTTCTTTACACTTTTTATCTTTATATCTTTTTGGAAGAAAGTGTAGCAATGATATATTCATCTATTATAACGTATGTTACGATAAATTATAAGTTGTGGTAAATATGATAATTTTCGAAAAACTGTTAAAAATACAATACATACAAAAATTTGATGACAATACAATAGTTTCGGGAAATATTACCAATTATACATTTAAGGTTCATCTTTCCCGAAGTCAAGCGCAGTTAGGTTACCAGAGAATAATACACATGGTAACTTATTATGTTTTCTGATAAAACACATAACCTGAACTAGGCAGAATAGTCCGCTTCATGCAAAATTAACTCAGAAAATTGTCTATGTGGTACTTGATCTATTTATCTATTTTTATCTATTTTGTATATTTAAATATTACTAAATATATTACTGACAGAATACAAAGAGTTAAATGTTTTAAGTTGAGGTCGCTAAGAAGCCGAATTGCTTGATGTAATTCTATCAAAGTAATTCGCTACTTAAAAGTAATATCATTGTCATTAATTCCAGTTGTGAAAGTTGTTAGGCATTTCTTGTAGGGCAGAGCTTTATAAAGCTGACATGATTTTTTCTGTTTGAGAGTTTCGACCCTGTTCGAGACTAGTTAAGCGTTACTTTTCACAAAGTTTCATCTCCGTACGGATAAAGGTGAGGCTCATTAAAATAACGTCATGAAATAGTCTATAACAATAGAATATAGTCTGACTTAGTCCAAATAAAACTGTAATGAGGTCGAATCTCTACATGTAATCTTATTGGATAATTTAATGTAGGTAGACTTTGTTATCAAATTAGCGATTTTTTGTTTTATCTTTTTGTCTGTCTGTGCGCCCGACTAAGTATCACACTAAAACAATTAACAAATTTGGATCATGCTTTTGTTTTAAGCAGCTGAATTATAAGTCATAATCTAGGATATTTTTATCCCGGAAGATGGATGTCGTACCGCGGGATAGGACATAAAAGTTAATATTGACATTCTATGAAGAGGTCATACATAAAATTTTATTCGCCTGGCTACAACTATTATGATAAATTAATATGTTTCTAATTCACACAGCTAGAAACAAATTAATTTATAAAACAACGCAGTGCTATTTCTGAACATAATCCGTTAATTCAAATCCTAAATGATTTAATGGTTTAGGTATTCTTTAAATACACTTATGCACGTCATTTTTTGCTTCTACTTACTGTTTCGAAAGGTGCTTTAACATCGAGGAGAAGAAACGGCGAAAGAAACTCCTCAGCACATCTTTTAATAAAACGTATAATATCTTATAAACTCAAAATATCATCTAAGGAAACTTTCTGAGGACGGACTTCGCTTTGTGAATCATATTGGAGTCATTGTCGCGTAGATGATTCTGTAGGTGATATAAATTTAATGTTCCTTGTACTTTAATTAAGATATTTAAGAAGATTTTACAGTACTATTAATAATAATTTGTTTTTTTCCTAAGAGAAAAAGGACAAAATTTTGCATAAACCCAATATATGTCTTTACAAATTTAATCGTCACAGGTTTAAACAAAGCCAATTACTTACCTTGCTACTTATTTTATAATATTTTGAAGACAACGAAATTACGGGAAACAAAATATGTGTGAAGAGTATATTTAAGGGCATTAGATCAGATACTATTAGTGATTACAAGGAAGCTGTAACTAATATCAAAAATTAATGCATTAAGATCCGTACAGTCGATAAATGAGCGCTATTTTATACTTGTATAAAGAAACATTTAAGAGATGAAAATTTGTTTGTAATTGTACTACTTGAATTGTGATAGTTTTCACGTAATATCTTATCAGAAACTTCTTGTCAAAACATACAGTTTTATTCACATGAAACATATTCTGCAAATCACAACAATATCCACATATTACCCAAAGAAAACAGCGAACAGTTCAAATACTGCTAAGTTACATCGATCACAGTGGCAGTCATATACATACGTGATTATGGTTACATAAATGATTATAATTGATGTATCCACAAGTGGTTTAAGCATAATCAATGTAATAATTGTGGTAAATTATTCCTGATATTATGTTTAATAAATGAAATTAACTTGCCATTACAATATTCACTCGGAATTAAGTGTGTAAAAAGAATTACACGAATACAATATAGAGAAATGCAGGTTAGAGAAAGGCTATCAAAAGCAAACCTGTAGTTGCTGTTAGATGTATGTATGTTAACTTTACATATTATAACTTGGTATCTCTTTGTTTCAGAGTTACCATTTCACACCACAGACCGTGTGTGTCTTCATGAATACATCATCGCAGCGGGCCAAAGCGGAAGCTAAACAATACGGAAAGTTTATTTGACGCCCATCGGGTTCTGTTCCGGCTAAAAGCAAAAGTTGAGGTACTAATGTAAATGTTGATACTGAGAGCTCTCACCTCGCCGCATTGAATTGATAATGCTTGTACATTCAACTATGCTTCAACGTTTCCATTTCAACTATTTTGGAACAGTAAATAATATATTCAGTTTTGAACAGACAAGCGAACTTAAATGCAACAATTTACACTTGAGTGAATTCATTTATTGATGTTTAGTAATTTACACCATGCTTAATTTGTTTATCCCGATCCATAACTATCCAACATCAATGGTTGGGTCTTGTTCTGGATTGCGACGGTTAAGATTTCTCCATGCAGTCCAAATGTGGATTTTTCGACCTAAAATAGTTGTAAAAAAAATGTAATTTATTAATTTGAATAAAAAATGTTTTAATCACCTATCTTCAATTATTAGAAGATCAAAAATTTTGCTTTTAGTACTTGCGTTTTATGTCTGAATGCTCGTTAAAAGTAAACTGTAGTTTTAGATGTAATTTTTATAAGCATTTAGAAAATTTCTTCCAAAAGGTTCGTATATGTTATTGCCCATAATTATATAAATATTTTTTTATGTTAATTATAATTAAATATAAGGAAGAAATCTCCATACACGTCTAGCCATGCGGGTAGTAGTAGTAGTGATATGTATACTTTTGGTATTGTTAATTTTAAGCAATTTCATAATATGTTATTTACACCAATCCGAATTGTTTGCGTTTAATTTGAATGTTTTATTTTTTAATTTGAATGAACTTTGAACTCAAAAGCGATCGTCTGTGTACTAAATAGAAGCGCACCACCCACCGTGTTGAATAAACAAAGGCTCAAAATTAAACAGTAGATACACGTCGACTGCCGACCTTCCATGGAGGATCGCTTTCAGAAATATTTTTATATAGTGTATTGTGGAATCGTTGAAAAATAGGAAAACAATTGAAGAAAGACAAGGTCATATCAACGGTGTTTCAGCCCAAACGCCAATATAAAATATTCTGTACGAATGAAATTAAATACCACGTTTATAAACGAAGAACTGGCGAAATAAAAGCGTTGCTTTGCTATCGCCGCGAGAATGGTGAAAATAGATAGGTATGAATTACATGTACTTCACTGATTATACAGAAAAGTTTGAACAATTTGAAAGTGACGCGGAATATAATTATAGACTTCAGAAATGTTTTAAAACATCGGCGTCAACAGATGGTATTGCTGTCATTGAATCAGTCTGCCGAGAGACTTACTCCGGTTCTTAGTGTAAAAGACACAAATGTTTATATATTATTAAAATATATACTATATACTTTTTGCATATCTTTGACATATATACCTACGCATATAGTATAAAATATTAAAATAAAAAAAAAATGTTCTTCATACAGCGTATACTAAACGAAATTATCTACTACAAATTAATATTTTATGAGAATTGCGATTTAATATATACTACCAGGATATATCATTTCCATTGTATTTTTTTATTGAAACACACATTGCGTAAAGCGGAGACAGCTGACAGTTGTAGAATGGCTGACTTTTGTGGCAAAACTTTTGTGCCCTTTGCTTCGTAAGGCTCGCTAAATAAAGCTAGCTGGGGTCAACATACCATTAACGCTATTAGTGCTTTGAGTCGTATTTTTGTTACTTCAAGGCTACGTTCCTCAATAATTATTCATATTTATTGTCGGGATAATGTTTGCATGAAATAAAAGTTTTGGACAATCCACAAGAATATTCGGAAATTTGGAAGATATGTATGAAATGTTGTATGAAAATGTAAATAAATGTCACATTGTGTTTGGGAGTTTTGTTAAATGAAATATTCGGAAAACTCCAAGGACAACTAGTCTGTACCACAACGGTGATGAATAGCCGTAACTAGAGATAGAGATGTTGTAAAATAAAAACACTAAACAAATTTTGTTTTTTGATAAGCGCACTTCTCATTTTCTTTAACAATAAATTGCACCCGTTTGCAGTTGGTGCTGGTTGCTGTAAGAGTGGGTTATAAGAAAATTTTTCCCATGTAAATAAGTCTGAAATACATATAAACCGATCTTATTTTAATGTGTGGGTACACGACGGCGTACTGGTGTGTAGTATGCAAATGTGATTTCTAAGCTGTCGCAAATCCGCCGTAAGTCCATTCAGGCAGCAATAACGCATTCAATTCGCCTAGTTTAATCTCTGTCTAATCGGCAGTCACCTTGATAAGAGCGTCTTCTCGTTATTAAGTAATGCAGTACGATCTTGGATTGATGAAATTGTATTATCGCCCAAGTAGTTAATTAATGTAATTGTACTTGTACTTGTAAAATGTACTTGGAATAATGATCTTCTAAAAACATTATATGACATTAAGTGCATGTGATACTAACATTACTTAGTAAAAATGTAATTAATATTTACTTTTGCTACGGGGGTTCACGAGGGTTATCAGCCTAATTTGGCAACATGATATTCTGATGGTAAAATTCGAATCGAATCGGAATTACGTGGATATGAGTATCGTACACTTAATGTAACTGCAAGTGTTAATTTTATTTAAGAATTTCTTACTTAATATTTTAATTTAAGTAATTTTGTTAATTATGAATATTATTTATTTAAACTTTATTACACCTAATACAATGTGGTATGAAAGGCGGACTTAATGCTAAAAGTATTCTCTGCCAGTCAACCTTTGAGTTAAGTAGATATCAGCGATATCGGCATTAATATATAAATGTAACATATAATTATTAACTCGTATTCATTATTCTATTCAAAATTTTAGATTTATTATATTGTAAATAAAAGGGGATAGTGAAATATCGTAGTTTCTTTAATATAGTTGACAAAATATCCATATAAATGTTCCATTTTGTCATTGGATGATAAGATAATAAAAATAAATTTTATTTATTTAATAGTATCACCGTGCTCTAAAAAAACAGAAATTAATTAAATTACCTAGTCTGGCAACACCGATGTACCTGTCGCTCCACACGTCGTATTCGTAGAATGTTAATTATCAAATTCACGAACATAAAGAGGGATGAATCTCTGCTTGTTTCACTTGTACTTGGAGGTCGTTAAATTATGTAAACTTTAGGGATAAGTAATTTACTTAAAGCTGGCAAGACTCAATTTGACTATAACTTATTCAAGGATTCGGTAATAATTGTATTAAGTAACTTAATGGCATAGTAACATCATGTTGTAGTTGTTATTTTAAACATATATTGTATAAAGAACTACACGATTGATCGAGTCAAAAGTTTGATTAAGTGACTTAAACTCATTGGTTCTGCTGAAAACATTAATAAAACGTCAAATTATTTTGATTATTATTATATGATTATTATTAACTCTATCCTTTCTTGAGTCCATGACAGATTTTGCTGTTTGTGGTTTTCCATGCTGACCTATTAACGGTGGCAGATTGTATTTCTTAGTCATTTTTTGCTGCTAGCTACTTGCATAACTTAGCAGGTAAAGAATTACTAAGCTGAGTAGTACTGAGCCTAGCGCCATTTAACAGCCCGTTGTTCACAGGGTGCGCTACAAGCAGGTGAGATGTTTGAAACACATGGATGGTATTCTCGTTGAAATAAAATAGTATTGGTATTTCTATAACGATCTGGATAACTACTATCCTCCTTCTAAAATGAACAGTGAACATTGAATATTTTATCATGTTTCAGTTATATGTAGTAGGAAACCCTATTCAGTGCTGTCTTTTCGGCCAGCAATGCATAGACGATGTCCCTCGAGTTGTTTGTGGGTGAATCACGGTGATCTTTCACCACGAGAAAAGTCGTCTACTCGTCGGAGTGAGCATCTCCGCCTCTCGACACTGTCAGTGCTGCACCATGCACATGTAGGGTTATCCATAGGCTTAGAGTATGTACCTTCCCATGTGTGCTTATAATACACACAGCTTACTTACTTGGTTTTGACGAGTATACATACGATTCAGCAGCATCCACTCTGAAAACCATGAAATGACTCTTGCCTTGATTCTATTAATGTTTCGGTTTAATTAATCAATGTTAAATTATGTTGTGCTGTAATGACTATTGTTAAACCAAATCGAACTTTAAATAAAGCTTGAGTATTGTCTGCGATAATTATGTGTGGCAGGTGTTCTATTAATTCAGCTGTTGCCGAGAGACTTGAGTGTGAGTATCTCTGCTTCCATATTTTTAACTTTTGTAATAAAGACGTTGTATCAACAATGTTGTCTGTTTTAATTTTTATATACAGATAAAATTAAATTATACGCGTACGGTGTACAATGAAAGAAAAATCTAAATAACAATTAACAATATTAATAAAATATTCTTGAACTATCATATTATTTATGCACTCGTCAGGAACCGATCTCGAAATAAGGTTCAATAGATATGGTCAGTACTTGGCTCCTCTATATATGTATATATTTATCCTCTATATATGAATCCATTCAATTTATATATTTATAAATAAAAAAAAGATATATTTATTGAGAATCTTTAAGGTGCAGTATTCTACATTAAGTCACTCCTTCGGATGAAACTGGGCGGTACACAGTTTAGCGACCTCCAAAAAGCTGGCTTCAATTTAACCGGTAGAGGGTGCACTACGAGTAAGAGAGATGATCTGGGAGTCTACGAGATATGAACAGAAATACTTACACTTCATGGTAGTTTAAGGACTGTAATAAGAATGGAATTGGAATGGTATACGGAATTCCTAACATTTTTATTTTCGTTCGTTGTCCAGCTGTCATATGCTATAGTTTTTCTCAAAACGTGTTGAATATAAACACAGTTAAAACAAACGTTACATTTGACGCTCCCGCATCCGTAACTGCTATTGTCACATGCCTTTTGTCGTATATTCTAGTGCAAAGTTACGCAATACTTCATAGTTGTCAGTGAATACGGGAAGAATTTTACGAGTTTTCCTGTGTTCTCGTTCACACACTCTATTATTCTTTATAGTATGTCATTTATTCAGGTAATTTTACGTTCCCTCAAAATTTTATAGTCACAAACTAAGTTCCTTTAACGTTACGTACGTGTAAAATTGTTAGATTCTACCTATCTAATCTATTCACTTCATGTCTTGAATAAGTTTATAGAACGCGGTGTAATCAATTCCAAGTTGGATCTAATTGTGAGTACTGTTATTAGCTATCGCGGTATGATTACTTCGTGTAACTAATTGGGCATTAAGTAGAAGGTAAACCAGAGTGTTTCAGAAATAATTCCGGGGACTTCGTTCAAGTACGGTTTTATCAATAACAGACAAGCTGATTAGGGACCGCAATAGTTTATGGATGCCTGTATCAACTACGTGCTGCCGACTACTACAGCAGAGACCGAAAAAGGCTGACAAGGTTTCAGTGGTTTGGAAACCTTTATAGCTATGTGGAGCTTTTTTCAGGCAGAAAAAGTATATTTGGAAACTATTGGAATTGAACATATGTATATTTTATTATGTACGGTATCATGAAATGTCGGCGGCTGACTCAAAGAGGGTGGTAGCTGGACGAGCCGGCTTTAGGGAAAGATACTAATACTATTAATAATATTAATGATTTAATAATAATATAATCCTTACCCAAAACACTACCACCAAGCAGGCCGGCTTCTGTCGCCTCTTAAGACAGCCTGTTCTGCCAGCATTCGGGTCAGTATTCTCGACCGCCCCAATACGGTTAATCAATTAAAATCAATATAAAATGGTAATGTTATTACATTATTTATCTTGGAAAGTACATCTTCGTTGCCGACGCGTAGGGAATGTTTATCTAAATTCGGCTAAATGTGATAATAGACATAATACAATTATAGACATATTAGAATAACGACAAATTTTTAAAGCAAATAATGATAACGAAATTCCCGTGAATAAAAAAAAAATCGAGATGATTTTAATTTGAATGCGTCTAATTTTACAATGAAGAAAAAGCTTTTCTATTGTAATTCTAGTACGAAGCTGCAAACGCATGTTAGTCTTAGTTTAAATAATTACAAATTAAAAATCGAAAACTTTTTTAAAAAGTAAAGCAAATAAAAAAGAAATCAAGCAGCTACGATTGAGTCTAAATAATATCTAAAAAACGGTCTGGGATAATCTTTCGTATTTGTATTGAAGGATAAATTTAATTTATTTCTATATATATACGAGTATATATTTATATGTCCATCAGTGTAAAGGTGAGATTTGATGAATTTAACGAGTCTTTTTTATAGTGAAAGCTCCTTTAGGCACACCACACACATTATTTCTAGAAAATGAACGAAACTGAACCGCGAAACTCGTGTCGGTGACAGTGACGCGAATTCGGGAAAATTTGGGTGTAGTGAACTTTTCTATTTGTCTCTTCTAACATATCATAAAGCTAAACCCCAAAATCCAAACTTTATTTGCAGTGGACTTCCTTGGGACTCATAACTCAAAACGTATAAAATTTCAACGTCTTTCGTCTAGTACATTCAAAGATCAGTTGGTGAGCTAGACAGAAAGACATGCGAATACTAAGGATTCTGAGTATTCATCAATCCCTAAAAATACATTTTAACCCTCTTAAACTTCACTGACCTAAAATAGTAATGATGTTAGAAAGATTCCATGGGGGTTATTTCAAAATCGGAGAAATACGGATAATATTCATTCATTCCATGTTTAATTGGTCAACTATCTGAATTCACGTTCAATATAAAGTTGTATGTTCAAGTAAATATTCGTTAATAATATGAATGCTCGCACAAAAATAAAGAAATAGCAAATATACAAAATATGTGTTAAAAATTTCAAAGAAAGAAGATAAATACTAAATAGGGAAACCTAACTTTTTATTACTCGACGCAAATACTAAATAGGGAAACCTAACTTTTTATTACACTATTATAATTTGTACAGTATAATTTGATGGTAAATAAAATATTAGACCAGAAAAGCAAGTTTAACTCCGCGGAACACGAAATACACAATAAAACAGAACGCCAGTTCATGCTCCATAAACTTTCATACCGCGAAGATAGAGCTAATCATGACACATTTTCTTTATAACGTTTAATGCACGGTTATTTTATTATTAAGTGCAATATAAATCCAGTAAAAATCGGAACATAATACTCGAATAACTGGAAAATTAATTTACATCAATAAACTTGAAATATAAAAATAATGATCTTCCGATTGCACGAAACGTACTTGACTAAAGAGGAATTGTGTCCCTAAAAGTAAATCACGAGAAAAACTCGCTTAGAGTTAACAATGAATGCAACGATGAATATCTTGCACATTAATTGCTTTACTGTTTGCTGAGCACACTTCACGGTGTTAATGACTGTTTGATATAGTTCAAATTGTAGTGTGCATTTAGCTTTTGTAGTTAATTTGTTCGTTGTGAACTTGGTAAGAATTCAAAACGTTTTGTCGTTTGCGTATACATATATACACTAATTATCAATATCATTACTAAACTTCATTATTGTTTTAGGGCTGGGTAGGTGGGTGGTTCTGATTAGGAGTAAGTATTAAATTTTATTGTATGTACAGCAAACATAAATGAATTACATAAAGTTTCATAATGACTTTATTATATGAGTTCATTGTTGAAATGTACGCTCGTTAAGTCGTAAATAAATAGTCGTAAAAAAAGTTGTGTACTGTGTTGTGCCTATTTAAAATTGAATAGTTTTGGATGAAAAATTAAAAAAAAAGAGAACATTTCCTTGTCAACAGACCTGACAAATGTTTTAGTATGTAGTTCATCTAGTACATATTTTTTTAGTTTTTCTTATTGAAGTCGATTTAATTTAAAAAAAGCTTTATACTTTTCCATTTTAAGTGTAGAGAGGGTATAAGAACGGTATTATTATATACCTATAGCTCGGGACCAGAATAGTGAGAGGCGACTAAAAGGGGTATTTTGAGTCAGGGCGGCTAGGTTGGGAGCTCGAACCGACCAGTCAGTGACCCCGGTAAACATCAGAAGGTGGAATATTTGCGGAGGCTCGTTACTAGCAGAGCCCACTCAGGACTCCGCTTGCGTTCCGTTGAAGATCCCAGAGTCTTGTAGATAGCGATGAGCAAGGCCATTGACAGTGCGATAAAAATTTCATATAACCCGGTGTAGCTTCCACGGTACCGGGTTCATTTTACAGGGGTCCCCCTTCGAAAAAAAAATTACTCATGTAATCACTTCATTATTGTATTGATGGTGAAATATATTTTAAACGCTATTCATTCTAAGACGATGCCCTGCCTGAATAATAAAAAAGTTAGTTAGTTATGTCAATGAGAAGGCGATATATATGTACTATCCAACTTCGCCCGGGTTGGACTATTAATTATTTTGAAAATTTAATATTTTGTACCTTGATTAGACATCATCAGTTTAAGTGACATTTTGTATAGCCTATCAACAGTGTTGTCACTACATAGCAAATTGATGTCAGTGTGTCATAAAATGAATGGTTATAATAAAATTTGTCAAAAAAATAATAGAGAGACATTACAGATATATAGATTGTATAGAGCCTATCATCTGAGCAATCGCAGGTTTTCACTACATTTCAATTTTCACGAAAATCTGTCAAGCCGTTTTTGAGTTATCTCAAGACTTACACGATAATCTCAACAGATTTATAAAGTACTATAGATGTATAATTGATGTAGATACTCTTTTTTTGCTCTTTAGTTGCTCTGAAAAGTAACGAAAACTCATATTAAATGTTGATAATATGATATATTAGGGTATAAAATATTAGGGTACAAAAGCAATTCCTGGATTAAAAGCTATCGGATTAAATTAAAGCTATACGGCAGCAGCCCAACAGTTTTGTTTCGGTAATGTTCATTTACTCATCCTCACCTACTTTGCAATTCATGGACGCCGATAATTTAATATCCAAGTTGAAATAACTTGTTTAATTGCTTTTACTTTAGTTTCCACCTGTAATATTTTTTTTGTAATAGTCTGCAGTGTAATGAGTTAAAACTGATACTTTTCCAATATTTTATTTATAATTCTTCCAAGCGCATATTCCTGGACGGATCCAACTTGGCTGGTTGATTTTAATTAAACGTCTTTACTCATCTTATAAAGGGAGAGTGCGATTTTTATGTATTGTTGTTATTGTATGTGGAAGATATTCTTCGTAAGGACGGTACCTATTAACAAAAAAAACCGGGAAATTTAAAAGATCTTTTAAAATAGGTGTCAAACGTTAGTATCGACAGTAAAAACTAAAAATATTGATTTTGTTTTGTATATATTATACTATTAATAAGTATTATTTTATTTTATAAATTCCGATAGTTTCTTAAAAATTGCTGTTGTGTGTAATCAGAGAACTTGAAGATGATGATGATAATGAAGACAAGGTCTGTGATGGAATCGGTGTTTCAAATGAACGTGAACTACTGGGCTGCGAATTTACTCAGGGTGTTTGTTGAGAAATAACAATTTTCACTTGACGATCACTTCATTGGCTGCCAACATTTTTTTTATCGGATTGCATAGCATTAAAAATTATCATAAAATTTATAATTGCCATTAACAACGGCCATTGGCTACTTTCTCGTATCAGAGTACAGTTTTTTAACAGCAATGTTGTAACTGGCTAGTGTTTCAGTGACGTAGATCCATTTTTCCCTTTGTCATACGAAAATTTAGTTTCTGTACACGTGTTTTTCTCAAAGATAGTTCTTTGCCGTGGCAGGTCTACAACTTGCAAACATCTCGCTTGTCTCCCTATTACCTACACGATGTACGGCGGTATACTGTACCTTGTTCAGTTGGGGTGAAACTAATTCTCTTGCGTGTGTACTGCACCTCGCTGTATACTTGCAGTGAGTGTGCCAATTACTCACAGAGATGTTAGTTACAGCGCCTTTCGCGTCCAATTTAACAATGTGTTCAGGGTGGTGTTTCGGCTGCCCCGCTACTGTAGCGCTTTCGGTATGTTTAGGGAGTCGCGAACGGAATGTTTGGATGCAACTGAACGAAAGAGGTGTGCAGTGCGGGGTAGCTCCTATGTAATCAAGGCTATATCAGAGAAATATAAGATTACATAATTTATTTTTATTATTTTTTTTTCAATTCATATGCTTGTATTTTTTTATTATTTTGTGAAATTTTAAACTATAACGAAATCAAAGATTAGTGCCCACAAAAATATTGCCTACATATTTCGACAGCAGTTTTCCATTCCTGTACTACCCGTTCAGGTTGACGGGGTTTCTTTAGACATTGTCAGGAAATAATTTCTTTGGCATTGTTTGCATGAACGGACAAATGGAACTTGATAATCACTCAAAGCTTAAAAATTATCTGTACGAAACTATTTGTCCTAGTCTTTTACACTCACAACTGGTTTCGTCTATGTAATTGTTTTACTTTGTAGAATGAAATTCCACAATTTTCACAAAGGACAGCAAAATCATATATTCCTATCTTGTGTACGTTATATTTGTCAAGAAAAAGTAATCTTAAGAACGTAGCAGAAGAGTTGCCGCCATTATTCCTCGCGTGGAGAAGGCGGCGCGTCTGATTGATGTTTGTAAGAAGTGTTATTACGTGACTCTAATCAGAACGCCTATTCAACAGATTGGCCATTTTAAAAGTGAACGCCTTTTAAACTGAAACAAAATAGTTGTAGAAAGATATATCCTTCGTGAATAGCGAACGTTATTAAAAATTTATATCGTCATTCTAGATGAAAAATGTGACATGGTTTTCAATTTGTTTATTACAAAATGTATTTATGGTTAATTTTTTTAACCGCCGTTGTTTGTGGTCGCTGAAGAGGTTATTTGAATCAATATAATAGTTAATTCCTTCGTTTTAAAGAAATTTAAACTTTTTACCTAATAACTGATGGTGATTTATTGATGATTGATTATCAAACAATTATGTTCGATATCACAACTGAAAAAAAAAAATTGTCTGATATCCACTTAAATTTACGCTTCATTTAAAAAAATTGATTGCCTCTTAAATAAATGGGAAACTGGTTTGGAAAATCCGTTTATATAAATAGGCAATCTAGTTAAATTTGATGTCTAACACTTAGTCAATCTAACAATTTATAGTCGATGTAAGTTATTAAATCCGGTTCACTGCAAAGTGATTGACGGTTCCGGATTAGCTAATTTGCCACCCAATCACTTAGGCGATGAAACGGCAAGTTTCTGTAACACGAAGATAATACAGGTAACGAGTTTTAAAATAAGTTTAAGTTGAAAACATAAAAGCTTTTGTATTTCAGAGTTCAATCATCACGGGCTGTAAATGATTGATATATGGATTGATGGAGATATTTATTTCTCAGAAGAGCACTAGATTTGCTTTAATAGCTTACATTGTTTTTTGCATTGGTGTATGGTTAAACTATCTTTAACTTTTAAAATTTTTGGTAAATATATAACTATGCTCTTTCAAACATACTGAATTGGTTCTGATACTGGTATCATATTAAAATTAAAATAAATAATTACTGTTATTATTACCACCTGTACTACCTGGTTTATTCACTACGATACTTGTTCTTGGTAATATCTTACTGATCCACCTACCACCCTCCTCCTAGAACCATACGAGAAATGTCTTTATTGTTTCTAATTGCAATTTTAGAGTACCAGTATGTGCAGGTTCCCCAGATCCCTTTTCGCTGAAAAAAAATGTTAAAAATACTCCATTATACCTTACCCTATAAACAATAATGAGGTCAAATTTGTACATTATTTTAATGTCGTTATTACTGAGTAATATTTTTTTGGAATTTAATTATTGTTTTCTTTTTGTTTAGTTTACACACTCATTGATATTTGTGATATATAAAGTATAGTATTTGTAAAGGAAAATTAAAATATTACTACATTTTACTCACTTAACAAGCAGATGGAGCATGTTTTTGTGAAGTAAAGTTGCCACTTGAATGTGAAATAAAAAAATATTCAACGTACACTATTTGTTACACAAAATGAAGATTTTAAGTAATGTTGTTACCAATTTAATATGTAACAGCTCTTACAGAACACGCCTAAAAGGTCTTAAATTAATATTAATGCCGTTTCACAGCCTCATGTTGCTAAATTAAATTACGACTTTAATTGGTTGACGTAAAATCGTTGCATTTATGAGCGGGCGAGTTAATTGGATTAATTAATGCTTTCAGAGCATATGAGACTATCAGAGTAAAATAATTGTAATTTATTGATTTTTTTTAAATGAATTGATTTTGATGTATAGGTTTTTGGTAAAGTTGTGCCAAATCATAAATTTAGTGTAACCGAATTAACTAACATATTGAAGATAAATGTATAAGACAAAATTTTTGTTCATATATATTAACATCTTAAAACGTCTAAAGATATTTAATATTTATATGACAATATGTCTAGAATTTGGTGGTTGTTTTTTATATGATTTATTGCAACAAATATTCTTACTTAAAGTCGCAGATGCTATAGATGTGCCTAGGAGGCGTTGACCACATACCATCATTTGGTAGTTTATCAGTGTCCTGTAGTAGCCATTCATGGTAATTTTTGATATTCCGATAACAGAGCTTCTAACCACCATACTAGGGCTATTTGCTAAGTATAAGGAATATCAGAGTTCCCTGAGATAAGCTCAAGGGGCTTTGGGTTTAATGAATAATAATAATCAGGTGGGATTGTTGTCCAGCATCAACTTATATTATGTGAAAAAAAATAGACAATATTACGTGATACCCAAGAAGTTTTAATGGGTAAGTCAATAAAATTCCACAAGAACCATATCTTATCTTAGAAAAATAAACACATGGTTCCAAAAAAAAATTCTTAAGATGCGGTAAAATATTTGTATATACTTCAGTCATAATGCTGTAACACACTTAACAAGCAGATTCGCAATTTACAGATGTCCGTGACTATCAGATAGCACATCTGTCAATTGGCTGGTTGTTCACATAAAATATCGAATCCTATATCAAATATTCAATATCAAATCCTCAAGTACATACTATAGTCTGATCATCTAAAGTAAACTAACAGAATTCATACTGAACGGGACTGGTAGTAATTAAAAAATGTGTTGAAGAAGTGAGAGAGCACAACTAATTCCTTGGGTCTGAATGCTGAAAAATACTTCCTCTATCACCGAGGTACATTGAGTACACTAATGCGTGTGCTTAAATCACTCCAGGTGATTTACTTCAGGCGAATTACGTTCGCCAATCCAAATAATACCTATCTTAACCTCTATAATTATGTCGGTCTACTGTTTATGTGCGCATACACAGAATTTATAAATAATGTAGCTGTTATATTATTCATTGAAATGCATGTGCGCTTTAAGCCACCTTATAATCAATTGCTATAAAAGCAAATAGTGCAGAAATCAATTAATCATTATGTAGTATTTAAGCACTTAATTAATTGTCACATTAATTGTTTATTAATATTACTCTTTACTTTATAGTCTTTTTAGCAAAAATTTGCATTCCCGTCAGCGATTGGTCTCCTATGGCGTTTTTCTAACAAGGAACTATTTTTATCGTATTATTGTCTGTCGAATTAAAAATCCTATTCGTCAAATAATAATCATCTCCTAATATTTTTTATGGACTCAACGGACTATCAAACATGATAGTTTTATCGGTATAACAGTTTTGTGAAGACACATTTTGTATGCCATGTATGTTAGTATGATATTCCCATTGTATTTGCAAGAAAACGCCAGACATCTATTGTACGTCACGTGTAAGGGCTAGATTCAATGCAGCAGACTAGAAGATAAATTGTCGTCTTTTAGAGTTGGTTAGTTATGTTTCAAGGAAGGATAGGAAATAAAAATTCGATATAAATACAAGTCATTGGTTTTATTATTTTCGGTAACGATCTGAATATTAACGTACATTGTACAGAAGCAATTGTATTCGATTCTATACACTATATAGAGACATACACAAACAAACTCCGGATGCAACTTTTGAAGTAGGTTTTTATATTTAAGTAATCACATTTATAAATACTTGGAAGTAACTGTGTACATATAAATATATGTTCAACAACATTGAAGTAGCTGTATTTCATTTTATCAAGCGTAATATAATTACCATTTCATTGAATATAACTTTGGCGTAAAATATGCCAGTCAGATGCCCAAGTATACAAAATATGTAGAACCGATGCGATTATAATTTAAATTATTTCGCGTGAGGCGGACGATCAACGTACGCGTCATACCTGTGCCAAACGCATAGCAATGTATTTTATGTCTAAAACTATGTTTAATTTCGAAAAAAATGGATATTTAAATAACTTAATTCTATCTGTAACATAGTTAATATATATAGAAATGTTACATACTTCCGATTTATGACTCACGGATTTTTCAAACTGACTCACACTTTATGTCACAGTTTTCATATATTAAAAATAACACAATTTTCTTAAACTGTTGTTCCTAAAGTTGCATACGAAGGAAATGCGCAGGAAACATTACGTAAGTACATTTTTGGTTATTATACAATCGTATTAAGCAACTTATAAAACGAAAATTTATTTACATCGCAATAAAAATTCACTTACAATTTTATTAAAATAAATGTTCTACTTAATTTACTCATAGCAATATAGTACAGGGCTTAATACACTTTTTATATAAACAATGCTAATTTTAATATAAAAAATGTTTCTTGTCGTATGGGCCGAATTGATCGTAATCAAGATTTTTCATTGACATCAAAGTACTTACCTGTTATCTCGTATACCTAGCGCCCACTGGCCATTGCAATCCATAGGCATTTGTTATTAATTTCGAATATAATGATAGATCCATTCAAACAGAGCTGTTGTCAGAGGTTACACACTAGTGTACTAGTGTAACACCTACATACTTTTTTATATTTGGTATTTTGGCCGTTTGGTAGTTATGTTTAGGATTAAAATAGTTTTGTTTAGAACTGAAATTCTTAAAAAAGTTTATTTTGAGAAGTTAAAAATCTAATAATAATTTTTATTCTGTAATCACCTATGGTACTCGTAAGTTACCTATATACATATGTTTAAATTCTAATTATTATCACGTTACATGTCGGAATGTAGTAGATATTAAAACTTTAGAATACATTATTTTACTAAGTAAATTGGGTCACAAATGAAATACTTTTTTTTTTCAAAAATATCTTTCATGAAGTCATTATTAGAAACTTACCGTTAGTAGCGCCACAGTGTAATAACTAATGATCCATATCTTTTGTATAGGAAAACAAGCGACGCATCTCAAACATTGTTTTATTCCGGCGGGGTTATTACATCGTAACTTTACATTTAGCTTAAGCGCAGTGCTCTTTCAGTTTTAAACTATCATTTTTGAGACCTGGCGTCGTGTCACACCTCGCATGCAGCAGACGAGTGATTCGTAATGAATGATGATATCTCCGTTGGCTAGCCGCATTGAGCTAGGCTATGGAGGCGCTGTCTGCGGTTTCTCGGTAAGTATACATGCATTCTCAGCTGGTTATCGGTCGTTCGGATGCAATGTGCCATCGCTTGATAAGAAGCTAATGCAAACTACATGACCTTTCCATCCATCCATCAGCCTTTGGAGGTCCACTGCTGGACATAGGCCTCCCCTAACTTGCGCCACTCTGACCGGTCCT
>DWPT01000340.1:0-25810 GCA_018251895.1 Agathymus mariae mariae
CCGGCCGGGAATCGAACCCGGGACCCCTCGCTCTGCAGGCAGGGTCACTACCAACTGGGCTATGGGGCCGTCAATTGCGAGGATCTAGATGGATGTCTGGGATGACTGTGTCTGTGAAGGTTACGGTCCCAGTTGTTATCGTTAGATAACAATCGTTAAGCCATGTCGCAGGCATTAGGCATGATAACGAGGATATTGTATGCCTCCTTATTTTGTAAACTGTGGCTTGTGCAGTGCCCATGATTTGAAGTTTGTAATAGGAATTAAACTAATGTACTAGTTGTGTTGATTGGTTACAGTAACATAATTTCAAAATATGAATATCTAATTAAATTTTTAATTCTATTTTATGTTTTTTTTTTAATTCCTAATTGAATTTAAAAAATCAGTAAGTAGTTGAAATATATTGTAAATTTACTTTATAAATGATCTGTAGTTATGTCCTTTCGGAATTGTGTATCTTTCAAACGGTCAAAGAATAAAAACAAACGTCATGGTTTTGTAAATTACTTTCCACATATTTTTTTTTACATAAAAAAGTTAATGCTTGACAACAATTCCTCCTGTTGAAAGGTTATATTATACACATACATATATTATAAAGCACAAAATATCAGTGTAAGCGAATAAAATTAACCATTTATTTGAACACATCGTGTTATTGGTTAAATTAACCTTAATACTTACCTTTTTTAGACTATGTAAATCCAAAATCATCGTGCAGGTGAATGTTCCAAGGACAAAAACAAGTTATATATGTTTTTGAACAGTTTGATCGCAATGATCACAAAATCAAATAAACAGTCAAGGCCAACACAGTAATTACTGATATATTTTTCAAAATTTTACTGATTTCATAAAAAGCTTTGACAGTCAAATTGACAGACATTTGCGTTCACTTCTTTGAACGTAATGGAATATGGTCTAGCAGTAAATTAGCCTAAGACCACATTTGCAACACAAATATATAATATATAACTCTCCTCATATGTATCATACCATATCAGAACCTTTTTTAAGTTATGTTATCCTGAACAAGGATATTTTGGCTCAATTAGTAGTGACTACCTGCTGAGCGATAGTTCAGTTCTGTTCGAATTATTATGTAACTCTTCGTAACTACTATGTAGCTCTCTAGTGATGTACATATCATAACATAAGAAATCCCAATTGTAGTGAGTATACACTCAGGAGCATTTATAATTATATTCTGTAATGAAAAAATCATTCTCATAATATTGAACGATAAGTTTTTACGCTTATACTACCAGTTTTAGTCTGAAGTTGTCGAACTCACAACAAAACAAATTTTGACTGCACCTATTTTCAGAAGCTCTATTTATTTATTGGTTCAGCTACATTACTGTCTCTTCTCCGTGCTAATGAAACAGATTCCTATCACAGCGTCTGATTTGCAAGTCTGTAGCGGATGAAATGAAACTTGCACATCGAGGTCTCGACTCGACCACGCCATTGATGTGTACCTATTTCAATATTCAAAAGCCAGTCACTCTACATGGCCAGTTTATTTAATTATAATACTGAATTACTGAATTATTTATAAATACAAATGGAAATAATCTTTATATGGTGCTCGTTATTCAATGTAAATATTTAAGTAATAGATCGTGTTCTTTGATACTTTTAGGTCGAATTGATAATTTTATTACGTTAAAATCGATTACGCTTGTAGCGAGTGAAAATCGATATGTAAATTTTTATTAATGCTATGTTTCTACCAAATTACAAATAATAAATACCAAATATTGAACAAAGAATCAAGATCCGTTAACAAATACTTTACTAAACGAACTGCATGCAATGCCAATTTGTTTTCAATGCCTCAACCATTAGCCATGGATGTAGAGTGTATACTAACTACCGTATTTAATTATCAAGTACATTGACGTTTTGACACTCAAACCTTCAGAAAAACATTATTATAGATGTTGCCTTAAACAATATTTTCTTAATTGTATTATCATATGCCAAATAGTACATAATTTTCCGTTATCTTGGCAATTATAAGAGAGATTTTATTTTATTTACACATTGCTTTTATGCATTGATTGGTACCCAATTATCAAAAAGTCAAATAATCTTTATATATAAAAGTCTATTTTCGTCGAATTTTCAGTACATATACTTCACAAAACATCATTCTAGCTGTGACTAAGACGGAAGCCAACAACCGACATAAAGTTTTGGAGTGTAGGTAAGGTGTAAGCTCAATTAATATTGGAAATCAAGCCAGGCTCCCATGCTAGTGGTACAACCTGTTTAACAATGCCCTCTTGTTGGATCTGCAGGGATCTGTTTCAATTACTAGTTATTTTTATTCCGATAATACACCTGTATATTCAACCAACCTATTTCTTAATACTACCCAGTCGCCATCAGCTATTAACATAAAGATACGATAAGAACGAGGGCTTGTCGTTTAATAGAATCGTGCGCGGGAGTGTCGTGTGGCGCGGGAAGAAGGTGCGTGGTGCGCGGGGGGCGCGCGCGATGCGTGTGCGCAGCGGCGTGCCGGCGAGCCGGCGCCGTGTGTGGCAGCGACGGCAAGACGTACCGCTCGCTCTGTCGGCTGCGGCGCCGCGCGTGCCGTCGTCCTGCCAAGCACCTGGCCCTTGACTACCCAGGACCTTGCCGAGGTATGTCACTGATTTCATTATCAATTTACATGTCGTAGATTTTTATAGAATAGCACTTCACGGTTTGGCTTTATGATTATTATGATTGAGCAGCTGAATATAGGATTCACAAACACACTTATTTATACTCGTCATATTTTTCTTCTACAATTATTTCAAATCGGTGTTTCATCATTGCGCAGAAAAAGAAGAAAAAATTTCTCAATACTTTAAACCCAACATGAATATAAACTAAGTTCTTAACTTGCGCGGAACCGGGTGTGGCACTCCTATTTCTAGGCGTCCTTGTCAGGTTTCGATGTGGTATTGTCACTGTTCCAAATGCAATGTAAGTCAAATCTGACACTATCATAATTAAAAAAAAATATATATTTGGCTGTCTAAAAGTTAATTTAAATAAGATGTCAACTTCTCTATTTGACCCTCTCTATTCTATATTTCTCTATCTCTTAATAGCTTGAGAGTGCAGCTTAAACCACGATCCGTGTTTAAGATATACTACCTACAATCTGTATTTCATACGGTACACAATATCGGGCTACCTACGGGATCTAGTACACAAATAGGACATCTTGTTACCATCTTTAGACAAAAAGGTTTAATTTATTTTACATGTCTTTATCATTAAATTTTGGAATTTCGTTGAGGGAATTGATATCCTACAAATAATTACACCTATCCAGGTACTTATAATATCAAATTTGAAGCAGTTTTAATGCAAGAGTCCAAGCTGATATACTACGTCAACGACGTCTGCGTTCACGCGTCTACTCGCGTTCAATTTGCTTAGTACCAAAGTTCCGCAAGCACTGCGCGGCTCTCCCGCTCATGCCCATCCACCGTGCCTTTTGGCATCACGCTGGTCACGTGAACTTACAAATCTAATACGTATAAACTATTAACCTATTAACTAAGTATTTTTGTTGGTTGTACATACCTAATGTACGTAGAGTGCGTTATTTTAAATGTTTTTTCTATATATATTAAATGTAAAAAATACAAAGACTGTTTATATTTTAAAATTAAATGTTAATTTTAGCAAAAATTTGACGGACCATGTAATTGTTAACGAACTTTAAAAATAAATCATTTAAGAAACCTCAAGCAAATTTTTGAAGACCAAATCAATGTTATCCCATAATAATAATCCGTAATAAAACAATCCAGTGATTTGCATTTTTTTTCATTGACACAATATGACATTTGGTTATCGCACACTCACTAGATTATTACAAATCGGTCGACGAATGATGTTGCAGTATTGTTAATACTATACGTCCATGCCTTTAGTGATGTAATAAATGAGATATTTTGCTGTTAAATACACAGTCGTTGACTATCTTTCAGTGAACATATAACGAAATCGAATCCTATCGAAAACATAATGCCGAGTGTGCATAGTGATCACATCGGTATTCAATTTGATCCCGTCCGCGCTCGCATCCGATACGCACCGAATAAAGAGCGTGTTTCATAAACATTAGGAGTTACTGTGCAAGTTTTAAGTGATATTAGAATTGATTCTTCTACTGCGACGCTCGCTTGCTGTCTTGCATCTACAGTAATGGCTTACATCTAGAAGAGATGCGGTTTTAACTTACAAACACTACCAGGATAATGAGGATTATGGTGCTTATTGAACGTATTCGTTTGAAATACTAACAATATCGAAACAATCACCGGAGCCAATGGTTTCAAAGAGGAAACCAATTATGTGACGACAGCATTGACTTTAATAATCTTTAAAATATAAACGTGGCAGCCCATTCAATACGTCTACCTGGATTTATGATATATATTTATTTTCATAAAGTAAAAATACGTGCTTACTTACGTATATTGACAAATTGGATTAATGATTAAAATTATATTAGACAACCCAGTCACAGGCGAAAATATTTATTTAAACTGAGCTATTTACAAAATACTAGAAAACGAAATGTGTTCATTAAAATAAAATAAAAAAAGTAAAAACAATCAAGTGATCAAAGTATTAATTTAGATATCGCAGTGTAACCACAGAGTCTCAATTTTTCAACATTAACCTTAGTACGTGTGTGATCTGTCCACAAAGTGCTACCTTACACGACGAAGCCGCACGTCATAGTTCCCAAGTATGCGTGCTCTCCTAAGCATGAGTCTGATTGATTAAAATCATACCACAACAACCGCAACTGCAATAATATCAGATCATTGGTAATGTATATGATCGTATGACGCTCATTGTCATTGCTTTTCGCGTCTGATTTTAAAAGAAACTGAAATCGAATAATTAGGATCCATCCACCCATTTTTTCGAAGCCCATTCATTGCTGGGCTAATACCTCTTTTAATCGGCCACATGTCTATTGGTCTTTTTCCTTTCCTTTTTTCCTTCTTTTTTCATCCAACGTCGCAATTAACTCTCAATCTACATCATCACCACTCAATCAGTTGTGTCTATCTACATATATCGTAATAGTTTTTTCTCATAAAATAATGAGATTGTAGACGGGATATCCTTGATATCTAATAGCTACTTAATAATATTGCGGTGAGCAACAGTAATGGGGAACAGCAACGATCAGCCCCTTTGCTGTTGTTGAACAAAACAACGTGTGGTAACCATAATAATTCTTCACAATACATCGCTATATAAGTCTTTCAAACCATACTTGGTCCGTGTGGTAGAACATGACTGTAACTAATTGTGAGCCAAACCTCGAGTCCAGCAGTGGGACGCTATGTGGATGTAGTGATGATAATTATTAATATCATTGTTGTGGTAAATCACATTTTAAAATGTTACCACGAATCATCGAGAACCATCGTTTCCGTTGAAATTGCAAAAACATTGCCTTTGGAAAGTTTTCGTATTATCGTGTAATATTTCGCACTCCAACTGGTTTAACATTGGTTTCCTTACGTGAAAACGATCGTGTGCTATACAAATTTGTTGAAATTATTTCAAAACCAGTCTCCATTACAATTTTTAAGATTACTGTCGCTGTCATAACGATAATGTTAATGGCATAAGGCTTTCGTTCGAGCGAGTCACCGCAAGGCTATCGGGCTCGCACACCGCCGCCGCTTGGCCACCCGGCCCATCGAGTCATTCCGATTCGAACTAAAACGAAATCACTGATTAAAAAAAACACCAAATAACAGCACATAAGCGTCACCATTCATTTCCGCATAAGTTAAATTCAAATAATCTCTACTTATAGACATCTTTGGCATTTTATTTTACTTAAACATTCCAAACTGAAAGTAAAATCCGTTTCAATTACCAATAAGCCAACGTAGGCTTATTACGTTTATTTATAATCCTTTTAGCAAAATCTTGCGTCCTTTACAGAAAATGATATAGGATAACACAGACCTATAATGATTGTGACCCTAGGAAATACTTTAGCGAGTCAATTTGATTATGAAAAGAATGAGAACAGGCCGTCTCGCCGCGCCGCCGCCGCGCCGGTCGACGTCTGCGCACAATAGCGTCATTTGCGTGGAAATACATGCGTATGCGCAAGCGCAACCCACTTCGAAACGACCCGACTCCATTAATATCCGCTTTCAATATCGCCATAGCATTGTTTATTCTCTGGGAAAATTAATATCTGTCCGATCATAAGCATTTACAAGCATGCGCTTTATTTCATAGAACATAGGATATGAACGCGATCCAAAGATTTCTACCATTGACTATAATTATACTCTGTCTTCTTCGACAGGTATAGTGGATCGTTTTGTTCGTCGATACATTAATCCCATCGGTGTGATGACCGTACCCTTCCTACTATCTCACTAGCAAATTGTCCGTCCATTCCTAGAAGCCCGACTACATCTCCATTGGCATCGAGCGTTATAATGGCTCATTCCGATGCTCGATACATGTGCCCGAATGCATCGCCTCGGGTGTATGCACGTGGATGAAAGCTCCCAAGCTCTACCTTCGGTTCTGGAGCCGATCTTGGCTGCTTGATTACTGTAGATTCTAAATGGGAACCTAGCAATTAGATTGATGTGTAATTTCAAAAATAATACCACAGAGATACGTGTGTTACTCATAGCAACGCTTCATTGCACGTGCACAGCATGACGCATGCACCGCTGTAATGGATTCCTTCACTGTTTCATATTTAAATATCATCACAGACCGACGTCGCTGTAATTATCAGTGACGCAGTTTACAGAATGTGAACGTTAATTCAAACAACCTGCAGTAACATGCATGTACATATTTTGTGATAGGATAACTATTCTAGATAGATGGATTTCTATTCAAACTTTCACAAAATTCAATGGATGGTTGTAAAGTAATCATGATTGAACATATTTACTGTTTATTTACGTTTTACAATTGTTTATTTTTTTTCTAAATATACAGTTTACTAACAGTTAAAAAAAAATATTATTATTTTAATTAATAATAAATTAATAAAATGTATTAATTTCTCGATTAGATTTATTGCTAAATACGATAAGTCGGTTTTTGTAATAATACACTTGACAATTAGATACCTTGCAAAATAATTCCAAGTTGATTCCATACACATGACAGACGGTAACGAAATATTTATAAAATTCTTCATAAAAGACCATTTAATTAGCTATGACTCACTCATTATTATGCTTATCATAACAGGACTTGGATACAATTATAATAAAATTATCATTGGAATGCATTGTTTACCCAAATATGTTATTATAAAACTTAAATATAGTTTAATACATAAAGTTGTTAAATAATAATAATAATAAACGTATATATATCAAGATTTTAATTTCATACCAAAATGTTACAGAATTTTATGTTTTTTTTTTATATTTCATTGCACGAATCAAATTGTAAATCCCGACTTCGATCACACCAGTAGCACTTAGCGTAGAAGCGACAAACCGTTTATTATTCAAAGGTAAGCAGTGCATTTGTATATGCTATATTTTTATTTAATAAACCCATGTATTCACTTTAAAATCGGCTTCCTAAGTACTAAGTGTGTGACTCACAAGAACCATAAATAATGTAGTTGTAGACCACATCGTGTCTACTTAACACCGACAATATGCTTAAACATTAAATACGTTCAAGTAACAAGTGCCTAAGTCGTTTGTTACATTTTGTGTATTAATTTAGTCAGACATTACACACATGCGCCCCCTGTACACTTTGTTAATGTACGATGTTTACAAATCATCGTTGTTATCCTAACCGGTATGATCCATAGTTGCTTTTAGACTTTCCAACTTGTTTTCAGTTTTGTTCATTTCATGTATCATGTATGAATTATTTTATTGTTCATGCAGTGATCTTGCGAATTGTGTTAATAAATGAAGTTTTCTATTTAACAACAAACATCAAAATCACTGAATCGTTATCCGTGCCAATGAATATCCAAACGAAATGTTAATACTTCAATAATAGATATTTCGAAGTTTAGTCTAGCGTTTGATCCGGTTCCGAATGTAAAAGCGGTAAATCTATTTGCAGGGTAATAACGAGTCGTGTACGTAATACGCTTCGGGTTGTGCCCTCGATAGTACCGTGGTACACAGATCTCACAACAATGTGTTTGCTGAATAGGCCTCTCACCTATTTCGCTAAGAAGAGCACACATTGTCGTTTCGGTTTGTAGGGTGTGGCGTAGACTAGGGCTGTGAACTCACGTAGACTAATTCTAGGCACAATCCACAACTTTTAAATCTACATTAAAAGTTTCAATAATTTTAAAACCCAGTTTTGTAATCTTAAAATAACTTCAATCCTTATTAAACTTTTTTAATTTAGTTATGATCATAAATAGTTAAGCTCGAATAAATATTAAAATTCCATAATTCGATTCGCGATATTTTTATTCGGAGGTAAATACGGTGAAATTCTGTGGAATTTTAATATAAATTTTATTTACTGCACACGTATTATCTTTCCGTTTGACTTCAAGTTGAAACTAATCTTTCCGTATTACAACTCTTCTTCTCATTTGTTGTGAAGTGCTGGGCCCTTGTCGGCGCAGCTGGTGAAGTCCTCTCCACCTTTCACAATCGAGAGCCACCTCCTTTACTTCTTTGTACGATATGACGCCAACTTTCTCTTTTATCTGTTTCATATAACTGATTCTTGATCTGCCTCTCCTTCTCTTCCCCTTTTACATTACCTTCGATGATATTTTTATAAAAACGTCATGTCGTATAAGGTGTCCGAACATCCTGCCTCTTCTATTTTCAATTGTCTCTATTAATGTTCTTCGTTCATGTACGCTTTGAAGCACTTCCACGTTGGTCACTTTCACTGTCCAGCTTATCTTTACCATCCTCTTCCGATACCACGTTTCAAATGCCTTAAGCGTTTACCTACCTCTTCGTATCATAGACCTCGTCTCACACCCGTATTACATATATGGTATTTTAATTTAATTGTCTAAATAGATACAAATACACCATTATTTTTGGCTGACAACATTTAACAGGTTTAGCTATTTTTGTTGTCCGGTAGGAACGTTTTTCTTCTCACTAATAGCAATAAAATCAATGCACAAATAAATAAATCAATGCAGAAAATCAAAAAACTTAACATTCTATTTTCTGTTTGAAGAAATATACTTGTTTCTTCAGATAGAGTTTTCTTTTTAAATATGCAGCCCTACATAGTACTCAACCCTAGTCCTCAAGGCAACACACAGCAAACAAATTATAATAAATGAATTTTCTAGTGTAATTGCAGTTGTTCAACGAGATATTGAATGGAACGAGCAACAGCTTTGTTCTCTCTTTTGAAACCGATTGACACAAGGTTCCAGTAGTCGGTACTCGGGGCATTGTTCTATTTGTTAATAACATACAGTAAATTACCTCTATGGGTAGCAAAATAGACGATTAAATACATCAAAGGGTGTAAGTAATTGCTGTAATTGTTTTTAAACGACGGTGATTTAAAACAACTGCCAAGTACTTCGTCCAGTTTGTTGTTTTTATTAGTCTTATTGGTTTGTTTTGAAATTATAAGCTTATAAAATTACAGTATTTAACGAACAACATAAAATAAAAAAAAGATCTTATATTCATTATGGATATGACTAGTTTTTCAAAGCAAACTTTTTTCATGACTTATGACTTATAATTGCATATCCTAGTATCTATTAGGTGATTTTTTTTAAGATGTTTGGTTTTTAAATGCTTTTATGTTGTTGTATGTAAATATTATGCAATAACTTTCAAACCCATATCTAATAAATAAAGTTTTAGGCTGAATATTATTGCCACGGTTTGTTGAATACAAATTGTAAAATTAAATATTAGTGTCCATAACATCTAGGTAGAAAATAACAAATGAGATACCAAGTACTAAATATTACAGTGGTTTGTCTACAATCTGAATAAAAATACGTAAAAAAATCTATTCATATATATCTATTAGCCAAAATTTCATATGGTTTTAACCATGAAATTATGCAGTACAGAAGTTATTTATCAAAAATATATGCAAGAAAGCTCGTCGAGAGCTCTCTTACTTCGGCCGAACGATCAGCTACTACATGAGATAATTATTACACGAGATGATTTCGCCAGCATTTTGGGAATTCACACCACAAACAACATTATGTATACCAATACGGCTTACCATTTAAAATATTATGTTCATTTTGTTTAACATATAAAATAGATTTATAACATAATAACAATTATTTTCATACACACATAACATAACAACACCTATAACTATAGAGTGTAAACTCAAAACTTTAATATTATAACGTATTGAAATACTGATGTGAATTATAAAATAAGGTTTATAACATAGCATTTTGCCTTCAATATGTACCCATAATTTGGTGTAACTCGCCATGACAATGATGCATATAATTATCTCATTATCTCTATTTTTTATATTATATTTATTTTTATATTATTATAAATTCTCTATTTATTATAAATTACTTAAAATTTATACTTTCCGCAATTATTTATATCCTCAGTTCATCGGTTCACGTGAGGTACTCAATAATTCTATTGCGCTAGACTTAACAATTCGCGATTCGGCTCTTTATCAAAAAACAAAGTCCGGTTGATCCTGGCAAGAATCGAATATGGTTAACATAAGAACGGACGCAATTACGAGAAACCGGCCGCACGGCCCGCACGGCCCGCACGTCACCCCGCTTCCTCGAACGGTGAGACCAGCACACAGTCACAAATGCGCGTACGCACTTAAATCAACTGAATGGAAATGTAAAGAGAAATATGGAGTGACGTCGCGGTTTATAGCTCTTGGCGACATACAACGCTATCGCGGTTAATGGTTTTATAACAGCTGTATATTAACGTCGCACGCATAAAATGTTGCATTCGTTACTAAGAAACGACCGAGAGATATTTTATTCAACACAATCTGTAACTTCGTATACACATTAAATATTTTATACTGAGTTTCATATTGATTATTGTTATGTTATGGTTTATTCAAAGTCTTATCAATATAAGCATCGTATACGTGCACTGATATAAGCCACAAGCGACCAAACACAGGACTCCGAAGCTTTCTGCTTCACTATAACAATGCATCCACGCACTCAATGCTCAAAACGAGAGACTTCGTGGACTTTTCCGTAGATATTTTTATGATCACATATAAATAATTAGCTCAAAGGGATATAGTTTCTTATCGCCATATGATGATCAATAGCTTTGAAACAGGACGTAGAAGTGGAGTCTGAAATGGCCAGGAAAAACTAATTTCGAAAATTGGTTAACGCCCATTAGACGATATAGGTACCTAGTGCTAACGATGGAAAGTTCTTTAAAAACATTTAACAATTTGGCAAATAATTTTAGAGAACTTTCAGGTGTGTTTCACCACGTTCTTGTTCACCGATGGAAGCGAATTAAATTTTAATACGTACCATACCGTCGACATTCAAACCGCTGTACTACTAGTATGGCACCGTAGAATAATATAAATAGTAATTACCTCTTTACTAATAATATCTTAGGTATCGGTTTTAAAAAGCCCACATAAAATAATTTTATTATCGTATTTGTGTAAGTATAGTTTTATGAATAAGACTCTTTCTCTGCCAAAACCGTAGGTGTCCATTAACACTGGCGCCACGGCGTGATGTCAGCAGTAATTTCTCGATAAACAACGTGTTTAACAGCAAATATAATTTAGCGGCTTGTTATTCGCTTTACCTATAAAATTAAATAAGAATGTTCTATTTCGTGAAATGTAAATAAAAAACTGAAAAATTTCACACTTGCTTTACTATCGGGTTGCGACCCTACGATAGGGCGAAGGCACGTCACGTCACGTATACATTTAAAATACGGTATTTGATGCAGCATAATACATATATCATTATAGACTTCGGTGTCGAAAGTAATTTTGAACTAATGACCGGAATTTTCCAATTATTTGTGGACTTGAATTGATTTCGTAGGTATATTAAAATTCAAAGTCATTTAGGTATTTTGTTTAATACGACTGTACAATCCTCACCTCGCAATAACTACTTTGAGATATTACTCAAATTATTATTTACATTCCCTAGCTTATACAATGAACATTGTTACAAAGTTGTTTACAGTAATGTTTATATATTAAAAAAATTGAGTGTACACCTGTCCTTTCTGATCATCTTCTTCGATCTCTATCTCAATGTTGATTGGAAGAGGTCGCTCTTAGCGACAAGGGATTTATTAAAATGATTTAAGCTTTATTTCCGATTGGCATAAAATATTTTTTTTTGGTCTTTTATTGAATTGCGTATTGTTATCTTTAATCATAGCCGTTAACAAGTCAAAAATATAATTATTATAATTTTCTTTCTACTTGATATTAGCGTAATGAACTATGGCCAAAAGCCATCATCATAAGCCGATTAAACAAATACAAAGATTAAGTTTACTTTTTAATTGTGAATATAATATTATCAGCCCAAATAATTGTATGTATGCAATACAGTTTTTTAAAATACAGTAGGTTGGCTGACCACCAGTGGAGCTCGGTGAAATATGCTCGAGACTTTCTCAGTAAAATGAAGAGACTTGAAATGGACGGCTCAGGTTTGAAACCGGAAACTCAATACGCATTTTATATTCACAATTACAACGATGTGGTATCGTTATAAAATATCAGACATTCTGAAAGTGACCCATCAGACACACCATTTTACGTCCCATGTAACTACAACTTTCTATTAATAGCAGTTTATTAACAGAAACATCTCGTCAATGTATTTCAATATCGTTGTAACCGCGGCCCTAGACCGTTGCAGACAGACGTCCCCATTCCATATTATGAATAATTATTGCATCCGCAGATAACGCGAATGCAACGGATCAGCTGTAAGGACACGGTTCTATTGAGCAAATTTTATTTACATACAAATTGGGATAAATTATATCTCTTGTTACATATTTATAGTTTCTCTTTTGTGTAGATATCTACTTACTTAAATTTGGAAGTCCAATATAACAAAACTCGAGTAGATATGTCATCTTAAACTTAGAAATTTGGTGTACTAGACAACGTTCCTGCGTACCTGTATTGCGTAGTCCCCTAAAAATGATGTTAAAATTGAAATTCAAAAGATAAGGTAAATTTTACCTATTTCATTCAACTGAAGTTGGTGAGTGCTTTAAATTTCCAAGAAATGTAGACTGCGGATTTTCCACAATCGCACAATGTATACAATGCACTGTTCAAAAAAAGGTTCAGCTTGATACGCGAGGCTAGTTTCTTACTTCGCACAAAACCAGGTCCCATCAACACCATCTAATTACTTAACTTGATCGGGTCCAACGTATCCATCTCGGTCGGCCGAGGCATTGCGCCAGCAACCTGATGATAACACGGCAATGGGCGAAGGAAGTAACCATCCCGTGATTTTTTATCAGTCTTGAACCTTATAAAATTATGAATATTTTTAATGATATGAAAGTAATAGTAAAATGCAGCAATCCACTTATTATTACTTAAGTGTACCAATCATGGTATCTGCACTACCGTTTTGCAGTGGATGTTTCATAGGTTGCAGGATTTATTAGTTACTAAATTAAAATTGTGGCTTTATTAACATATTTTATAATTAAAAAAAAACGATATCCTTATTTTCCTGAACACAGATAGAACCTCTGCTGCAATTTTCCTTTCTTGTGACACCCTTTTGCCCTTTTTATTTAATAAAATTTATCATTACATCCCAGTGTCCCACTGTTGGACTCGGGTATCCTCTTACAATGAGAGGGTAAAGGCCATTTTCTGCTATGCTCACTAAATTCAGGTTGGCAGACCATACCCAACAGACGTAATCCATGAATCAGCAAAAGCTAATCAAGTCGATATACGGATAACCAAGCAATAAAATTTTAACCCTATAACGTAATAAAAAATTACATAATTTCTACGCCTAAAGACATCTGATGGTTTTAATCTTGAATTTCAACTCGTTAGCATCATAAACAAATGAATAATTTTACCTTTATCAAGAATGCTTTAATTTTCACTGCCGCCGATCCGAAAGCCGAGACCAGCAGCTCGACTCGATTTTAAACATGATAAATTCAGCGTAATCTAAGCACTAAAGTGGCTGCACTTGATCGCTGTCTAGACTTGACTAACTATCGTCGGTTATAAACCGCAATACGATACAATCGAGTTGGAAAAGCGGCCGATATTTACCGGCCCTGTCCGTTTGTCCGATTTCTAGTCTGTTATTATGTTACAGTAGGCGTCATATTTCCTCGCCTCATGCTGTCGAGATTTTTATTAAGCTCAAAGGACCATTACGACGTTATTATCACGACTATGCTATACTAAAAGCACGCATAGCTTGATTAGCTTTCTACGATCGTAGTGTTCGACCGACACTTCAACTTCAGACTCGGACGGCAGTTGGAAAAGGGATACAATATAAAACAAAATATTTGATTGTGTACCAAAAAAGAAAGGTAAATATCGCTACTGACGTGCCTCGAGGAGTAATTATGCCATCGTCGTAATTATAGTTAAATAACATCGTCAAGACATGGCCTAACATACCAGTTGGTCACTAACCTTTCCACTAACCAGCGTTGAAGTAGCTTTTAGCATCGTTATAGACGAGAAGAGATCAGTGCCTTGAAATAGACGGATAATGGGTTGAACGCTAAAGCCATTAACACGGTTGAATAGTAAACGTGTTACTTTGTTTGCAGTGGGTAGCTGCGAGGGCGTACGGTGTAGCGGGGAGAAGCGGTGCGTATTGGACGCAGAGTTAGGCGCACATTGCGTGCGCTGCGGTGCTTGCAACGTGGCGGGGTCACCAGTATGCGCGGTGGACGGCCGGACGTACGCGGGCGCCTGTGCGTTGCGACGAGCAGCTTGCGAACGCGGAAAAGCGTTACCGCTTGCATACAGAGGATCGTGTATTGGTAAATGTGTATAAATTTAAGTATTATTTTTGCAACTACCGTTCACACCTATAGTTCTGACTTTTATATCTACGGAAACCCTGTCTATGTCTTGTATATCTACAGCATATATAGTGCAAGAATATTTAGTATATAAACTTTTATTTCCGATATATTTTTTTTTATGTATTACTATTAATAGTAATCTTAAACATATATCATCCGATTGATTGTCGTCATACATGTGTACAGAAACTTTTAAGTTATCAAAGGCACGGAAGATTGCATTATATGCACGCAATTTCACTCGTTATCCCGCTCATGACTCATTTTTACAAATAATTTTTTTTAGTGTCCGATAAAAATTTTGTAACGCCCCCGGTGGATATTTTCAAGTTCTTAGTAAATTGAGCACTTTATATAATATATATATTATCTTATCTCCAGGCAATTTATATATACATATATCGATTAATGTTTATGTCAGCTAACGCGACATGCACGACAATATGGTGCGGCACGGGCCAGCGCTGCGTGTCGGGCGGGGCGAGCGGCGCACGGTGCGTGTCGTGCGGCGCATGCGGCGGAGGCGCGCGCCGACCGCTGTGCGGCTCCGACGCCAGGACCTACCCGTCGTGGTGCCGGCTGCAGCGCGCCGCTTGCCACGCCGGCACCGTCGTCGATCCCTTGCACCCGGGACCTTGCAAAGGTTGTTTGAAAGTTGTGTGCGACCTTACGGTTATAGCCCGACGGCTTGTGTCGACAGCAAGTGACCGACCGTGTAGCAACAGACGCGGTTGATAGTTGGATAGGTGAGCGGAAAAAATTATTGAACGCTTCCGTGCTTTGGAGGGTACGTAGAGCCAGTCGGCCCCAGTTTTCTGTACATAGCACTTTAATCATTTTATCACGTCGGCATAAGAACATTCACCTGTTAGGTGGGCCCACTAATCGCTCTGCAGTCTACAGTGCAGCACCATGGTGAAATACGCTGTAGGCTCCCACGATTACGAGATCCATGCCTTGCAATAAACCTCTAATGGCTCGAACCCCTTTGGTGTCCATCCGTTTTTCACAACACTCGTTATTTAATTTATCGACCAAGAACGGCAGTGACTATTTGTCATGAGGCATATCATCTTTTCAGCGAAAAATTTCACTTAACGTAAAACGTCGTTTGATGAACGATCAACAACGCTATCTATTATGGTTCGCTTGATGTGTATAGATTATTTACTTGCCGCGTTATTAGAGATAAATTTTAATATATCGTTGTCGAATATACCCATTGTTTGCGGCCTGAACTAAGAAAACCCTTTGAATTTGGCACAGAATCGGTCCGAGGGGGTCGGAGAGCTTAAAACCTCGCCCCTCCTCACCACCTCACCAATAGCGTACGCGTCAAATTGACAATTCTAAAAATAAATAATTTACGAAAATTTAATAAATCATTAAGCTCCAGCTGAAGTCGTTATTTTTTATGCAATAATATTACATTAGTTAAAAGTTTGTATAGCGCTTATCGAAGAAAATATTGCATATCCTTATTAAACTAAATGCAACGTTACAGGGTAGTTGAATAATATCCAATAATCTCCACTTGCTCGCTAAAAACCGTTGCAATGAACTTTTAATTTTAAATTTTAATTGGATTCAATGAATTATTAATACGAATTCCTAGACATATAACTGATATTTTATTTATAAGAATAAAAGGTATTGTGAATCATACTTAAGAAAATATCAAAATCAATTATATTATTGCGAAAAAATATCGTTATAGTTGTTCCGTATCTATTGCAGGTAACAAAAACATAACAGACAATAGTGTTGCCGGTGAGAAACATGACGAAGACACAGATGCAGGCGGAGTCCTATAGCAGTCCTATAGTCATAGACTAGTTGGTACAAGCGAAGGTGCATTTTCCCTGACCGAAGTGGCGAAATACAGAAGGAACCTACTCTTCGGAAGACACTTGAAGATGCTACGAACAATGCTTAGTAGAGCAAGACGGCAACAAGCCGAACGGATCTCATTGTAATCGCAAATTTGGTTTTATTTTAAATTTAATAGGTAGAGTAAATTTTAATCGGATTAATTAGGTATTTAAATCTATTTGTGCTATTTCGATATTTTATCAATTCGTAATGTTGTGAAGTTGTAGTGTTCTGTTCGTTGCGACAGTCTGAGGGCGAGTGCTGTACTGGAGCGGCGGCGAGCCGTGATTCTCAAAAATTCAGATGCTCTCCGTCGCCGTACATTTAGATATAATTTATTAAACATTATGCACGTCTTTGAACTTTGTAGATAAATAATTATATAATAGTTAACTATAATAAACACTTTACATAAAATTTGAGCACCAAATCGTACTTAATATTTAGTCAAAATATTACGTCATAGAACAGTAGTTAGCACAATACTTGGCCGTTGTTCCCTTCCTGTGACGTCACCGCCACGCGGCCGGTACTGCCCGTTGGACGTAGGCAGATGTAACGTTTTCATTGGACTGAAATAATTGTTCTTTAAATTTTGATTAACTTTTTAGTATTAAGACTATTAATTTTATTTCACGTAATGTGGTTTTAACGCTTATGCAATATTTATTATTAAGTTATGAATTATAAAGTTTTAGTGCAATAATGTTATTGAAAATTGTGTGAAATTTATGTTTAAATGTTTTGTTGATTTATTTTTCTTTTAATTAAATATAAAAAAAAATCGTATCCGACAAATCGCAATTTAATTCGGACAAGCTTAGAATCGTATACTTTTCAGTATTATGTCTATGTAAGATTTTAGAATATTTTTTTTTTATTTCAAAACATTTTCTGATTTAAAATTAGGTGATTTTATAGACTGTAGATAAAAAGGGAAGTAATTTATTGTTACTTTTAGACGGTTTCCAAAATGTTTCCGAGAATTGTTTGTGCACATGTTGTTTGTGGATTATAAATTTCTATACTAATGTACGTTGGTACTGGAGTGGAATGAGTTTCGGCGTCCTGCTTAGCTTTAAATAGATTAAAAATTAATTTCATTGTCACTTACGTCTATAAGTTTAGTTAGTTACTACTCTGTATTGATTCATTTTGACATTGCTTTAGTATTATTATAGATACTAAACTCAGTAGTCTTCTTGCACATCAACTAATCCGATAATTAATTTTAAACGACTCCCACGTATTAATTTTTATGACGTCATTTAATAATCCAAAGATGCTTAAGTCACACGGGACGGCACTGAGAGACTAAAAGCACTTTGACTTTAAAATCATATAAGTCGTTTTATTTGTTGTTAATATGAAATCGATCTTGTTATTGTAGACTAGATATTTTGATATTCGATAAAATATTCGTTCAAATGCTTGAAGTGTGGCGCGAATGTACTTAAGGCGAATTTCGATTTTTTTATATATGAAATTTAGATCTCTCACATGTCTTCGAAACTTTTTGTTATCTTCTGCTAATTTATATTTTTACTTTTGATCATTGCTAAAATTATTGTATAGCTTGATTACTACAACTTCGAACACTGGATATTTTAATTAGTTCTTGTCAATAATGTCTTAAGGTAAATGTAACAAAGGTGTGTAGCCTTACTTTGAATTGAAACAATGCTGAAGTGTCATACGAGTCAACGAAGTGACGCAATACAATACACTTGACGGACCGGAACAATGAACTAAATGTAACATTATTAACTTAACAAATGTTTTGTATACCCCTTTTAATAGTGTCCTTGTTTGTGAGAGTCAGACAGTGTGAGAGAGACGAACTCCAGGTTTGTATTCGTACGTATATAATTTAAATTTATATAACCAATTTTACGTTCTAAAATTATCATTTTTCCCACGTAACAAAGATGTCGTTCGGAAATACACTATACATTAAAATATTGTGCGCGATGTTTCAATTTTAAAACACTACTGGAATATAACATGATGTGACATCACAATAAAATACAAATGTATACCGGATATTATTACGATTACGTTGTTATTCCCAGATGTACTATTGTATTAATGGAACAAAACATTATAAAACGAATTATTTCGCGAACTTAATTCTCTTCGAAGCTAAAAAAAACGAGACTTCACACGTATCCGATGATTTTATTAGTCGAGTCTGTGCGTTACTGTTTACTGTAGTGCTAATAAAGTTGTAGCAGACCACTAAATTGTTGTAGTTAAACTACTAAATTGTTGTAGTTAAACTCATTACAAACATTAGAGATGATGTATAATATATTGTCCTTGTTTCTTCATAAATATTTTACATGGAAATATGATTTTTATTTTTCATTTCCCCGTAATATGAACCCCATTAAACTACAATCGAAACAAATTTAAAATATGAACGACAGGAATCCAAGGTTTTATTCATTTTATCCATTACATTTAATATTTTTATATTCTGTGAAATTTACCTGTTTCTCTCGTTAGTCTATGTTACAATAGAGGCGGGAAAGAGCGAGTCAGAACAAATCGTGTTTATTCTAATGTCTTCTTACTGTCTACTTCGAACAATACACTGCGCCTGAATGGAAATAATCGATGAAAACATAGAAATGTATGGCATGCAGAGTATATACTGTACTTTTCTGTATGTGTGTGTGTGTGTGTGTGTGTGTGTGTGTGTGTACGCGCGCGTACGTGAGTACCTACGTGTATGTTTGTTTGTGTGTGCGCGCGTGCGTGCGTTTACTGTGTTTGTATGCGTACGTGAGTGCGTGCGTTCGTGCGTATTACGTGTGTTTGTGTGTCCGTGCGTACGTGCGTGTATTTGTGCGTCAATCAACATGGTAATAAGTTTGAATGTCAAGTGCGAGATTTTAATGGTTAGTTAATCACTTCATTTATTTATTATTATTTTCATACTAATACATAGTTCCCATTCGAGTCTGGACAGAGCGCTCATTTCGATATGAAAAAGCATAAACTAAAATGAGTTAGTATTGAATACAATTCGATTCACAACTCGATGTTTCCGACGATGACGATCCAGCCACATAAAAAATACTTGGACAATAAAAATCATCGACACAGGCGCGGAATCTACTATAGTGCAGTCCTGCAGCTAACACAGTGTCGACCGACATCATCTTATTTTCACCTCTAAGTAGTTAGAAGAAAAGTCCAGTGATCTTTTTAAGCAACATTACCCTACCTTGCGATCTATAATAGATACAAAAAAATATATTTATCAGGTTAAAAATATCACTAGAATTTTCAAAACAGGTAAGTACCACGCAGAGATTAATAGATGTCGGTAAACGGCATCATAACCGAAGTACGACAGTGATTTATAGATAAATTATACAAAGTATTTGAAGAACAAAACGCACTTCTGTTCATACAAAATTACAAGCACAAACATATTTATAGATAAAAGTCTTAACCCGTAGACTCAGCGGAACAGAACGAAATAATATCATCAGATAACTCGCAAATCATTAATTAGGTCGGGAATGGTAAATACTTCTTGTTCACGCTTATTACTATTATGATAGTTGTAAATGTAAATTCAAACATAGCTTAAAGAACTTAGGAACCTCACTGTCGGATGTTTTGTGGAAATATCAAACCATGTAAACACGTACATCATACAATTATAGATCATTTCCCTTTCTGATATTTATTTATTATCGTTAGTTGCAAAGTTTGAGCAATTACATCGCTTAAATACATTAATGAACGTGATGAAAGTCTTATTTATTTAGGAATAGTTCTATAGTATACAAGCTCATCTCGTCTTAACAAAGTCCAGCAGCGGGAAAGATGTGGGTTGGGATAGTAATGAAACAAACCTATAAGTTAAAATGATAATAAACGTGAATGTGGACACACTGAAATATTATACTGTATCTTATATTCAGCTGGTTGAACATTATTTTTTTATTAAATCTACATTAATTAATTGATGAAATTATATTATACTTAGTTATGTTTGTTCATCGATAATTATGCCAATTTCTATAGTTCCATAACATATCTTGCTAAACATATAAAAAAATTATGCTATGATTAACTTCAGTATCTATATATAACATCATTACACACAAACAGAATCGTTACCACAATCAAAATGGTGTACTATATTTACTCTGTCTGCACAACAAGATTTCGTAAGGAAACAATAGACAATACTTATATTTAAATTTGACACAACAATTCCTAATAATTTTATTGAAATTATCTACGAACGCTAGGCAAATTTTGATGGTACTTTTAAAGATTGATAACTGAGAAATACTCACAAAATAAAGTACATTATATCAAGATTCAATAGGGGCTTCACACACTAGTATGATTCGGGGTGAGTCTCCGTATATTATTATAAGGGAACCAAATCCGAAGCTCCCATACATACATACATCCCTATTCCTCTCTTCTCTTAATTAACTAAGTCTTAACAACTCATACCATACATTACTAGATCTAGAAATAATAGTCAACACTCTGTCTTTAGATGCACCATTAAAACAAAGTCACTGATATATTTAATATAATTACACTGGACAAGTCATTTTGTCGCTCATCAAATCGCAAAAGTATTCAGAGCTTACATTGTTCATTGACAGTAATAGACCACGCCACAATACAATGCGTGCGTTCCACTTGCTGCTCAGAACGCCCAAAACGTACCATAAAACGTTACACTTGACGATCGCGGTTGTTGTGGTCTAAGTGAAAACGTCATTAATGACGTCATTATTTTCGCTCACTCCAAACCCTCAACGCCCCATGTCGCGAGCTAGGTCGATATGAGAGTTGAGAAATGTGGCGCGATTCATAGTTTAAAAATGGCGACTGAAAAGCTGTATGATTGGGAAAATGATATTTTAAATTCACACGTTGTAATATATAAAAGAAAATAGTATTTTCTTTCAGTGTGAAGCAAGTTAATCAATAATTCTTAAACTTGATGGGTTAATGTTAACAAATTACAACCTAACCTCTTAAGTTTTCGATGTAATTTATAATCCGCCATTTACAATTTTAACCCAACGCATAAAACACCTCACCACCCGTTCCACTTGGGTTTATGCTACGAACGTCCACAAGCTAGTGGAACGGGAAAAATTATGCTCGTGAGGTTGGCGTTGTGATCGCTTAGTGGAACGCGCCCATTGACATAGTTTAGTTTGTTCATTATCTAACTAGATGGCGCTGTACCCAACAACACGGTACACTTAAAAGAGAGCATAGCTCGAACACATGTGAATTCAAATACGAATGTAATATTTGTTTATGATTTATGACAAAACGGTAACATCACATTAGAATTAATATAATTTTAACTACCACATTAGTGAATGTAAAACACTATTTCAATAGAGGCTAGCAATACCAGTATGAAAAAACGTACTGACAAATCAACGTTTATTTATATTTAACTTATGTCGCGTTTCCGCTTCAGACCAGATTGGCTTCCTTAAGTTCACAATAAAAACCTTCGCAATTTATATTTCATTCTCATCAATACGCATTCCACTAGATGTTTCACACAAAACAAAGCGAGAAGAACCCATAAAATGTTTTCTCTCGTATGCGAGTGAAAGAGAATATAACAGTCCGTATGTAGATGACACGGTCAAACTGACAATTCGTAGAGCCTGTCCAGTGTATCTATATTATAAAGACCAGTGACCACCACAGATATGTAACAGGACAGATACCGCACGCGTGCGGCCGTAGCGTGCTCACGGTTTGTGTCGTGCACCAACTTGCCACAGATTAACCTTCAATCGAGGGCAAGAATTATAAAATAATAAAATGACATAATGTACTATCGTGGAGCTTTGCCATAATGTGCTTTCGTAAAACTTTACAAGACGTCTTTTTAACGCAGGACATGGAAATCTCGCCTGACGTCATCGTATGTATGACAAAAAAACATAATTTTCGTTGTCACCACAGTATTTTGTGCACAAGTTGTATCTATCCAAACCCATATCTGCGGTGGACCGTACGAGCACCTCAGTCGGAGCTCTCCTGGACTTCCTCATGTTGCATGGTAGTTCTGGTGAAGAGTTCCATGGTGAGAGCGCTCAGGAAGAGTGGTATGGAACGATGGTGGTGAAGGTGCAGCTCTACCAGCTCCCCCAGGGTGGCGGAGTAGTCCGTGTGCACCATCTCTATACCATCCTCGCAGAGTGTAAACGTAAGGTACTCCTCGGACGATTCTGCGTACATATTTGATATCCTGGTAACAAACAAAACAGAGTAAATGCATATATTAGTACGTGTCATATTTGTACATCTTTCCCTCCTCTGTACGTCGACAGTCTTTTTTTCTTAATAATTAATACCGTGAACTTTTATTTTAATCTGAAAAACAAAGAATATATGAAAATGATGGAGTTGTGACGTCACCCACACTGTGTAACTTGCGGGACGCGTTATGGGGTTTTTCAACAACCCTTCTGCGCACATAAAATATCTATTGGTACGGCTTTTGTGCGTCGCTTATCTAGTTGTACATGTTGAAATGTCACATTTGGACACGTGGAGTGTACGGAGCTCAAGACACCCTTGAGCTTAATCTGACCAGCCCGTGGTGCACCCATCAGCCAACAGACGAAGCTATGGCGAATTAAAATAAAAATAACGACTAGCAAATATCGAATGAATATGACCTTTATTCGTTCAGAAGTTACAAAGACAGTACTAACAATCAACCAAAAAAAATGTATTCATCTAAATATTATCTCACCTATAATTCTTATGTCCAGTTCTATCAATTTTATAACCTAAGAGCATGTAGCAGACATCTCTATACTCTTGAGCCGATGACGTGAACTCCTCCTTCATTCTGAAAGTAACAAGACGGTCACGTCAAACACTGTACCCAAACCGGGCACACTGAAACGATTAAGTGAACGGATAGAATTGCAATCACTATGAAACTATATGTAATCAAGGTTGGTCGGTCGGTCGGTCGGTTGGTTGGTCGGTCGGTTGGCCGGTCGGTTGGTCGGTCGGTTGGTCGGTCGGTCGGTTGGTCGATCGGTTGGTCGATCGGTTGGTCGATCGGTTGATAGGTCGGTTGATTGATTGATTGATTGGTTGATTGATTGGTCGATTGGTTGGTCGATTGATTGGTCGATTGGTTGATCGATTGATTGATCGATTGGTTGGTCGATTGGTTGGTCGATCGGTTGGTCGATCGGTTGATTGGTCGGTTGATTGATTGGTTGGTCGGTTGGTCGATCCATTGGTCGGTTGATTGGTCAGTTGATTGATCGATTGATTGATCGAATGATTGATTGATTGATTGGTTGGTTGCTTGGTTGGTTGGTTGATTGGTTGGTTGGTCGATTGGTTGGTCGATTGGTTGATCGATTGATTGGTCGATTGGTTGATCGATCGGTTGGTCGATCGGTTGGTCGATTGGTTGGTCGCTTGGTTGATCGATTGGTTGATCGATTGATTAATCGATTGGTTGCTTGATTGGTTGGTTGATCGATTGGTCGATTGGTTGGTCGATTGATTGATCGATTGGTTGGTCGATTGGTTGGTCGATCGGTTGGTCGATTGGTTGGTCGATCGGTTGGTCGATCGGTTGGTCGATTGGTTGGTCGCTTGGTTGATCGGTTGGTCGATCGGTTGGTCGATCTATTGGTCGGTTGATTGATCGATTGATTGATTGATTGGTTGGTCGATCGATTGGTCGGTTGATTGATCGATTGATTGATTGATTGGTTGGTCGATCGGTTGGTCGATCGGTTGGTCGGTCGATTGGTCGGTTGATTGGTCGGTTGATTGGTCGATTGATTGATTGGTTGATTGATTGGTTGATCGGTTGGTCGATCGGTTAGTCAATTGGTTAGTCGGTTGGTCGATCAATTGGCCGGTTGATTGGTCGGTTGATTGATCGATTGATTGATCGAATGATTGATTGGTTGGTTGATTGGTTGCTTGATTGGTTGATTGATTGATTGGTTGCTTGATTGATTGGTCGACTGGTTGGTTGATTGGTTGGTCGATTGGTTGGTCGACTGGTTGGTCGACTGGTTGGTTGATTGGTTGGTCGATTGGTTGATCGATTGATTGGTTGGTCGATTGGTTGGTCGATTGGTTGATCGATTGATTGGTTGGTTGATTGATTGGTTGATTGATTGACCTGCAATATTGAGTATTGGGTATGTATTTCAATTTTTAAATATATATTATGTTCAAAATATTTTTACAATAATTATGTATAAGGATTATACTTCCTAAAATATTATAAAGACTGACAGAAAGTATTCAGGAGTGTTAATTCATGTTATTGTTATTATAGAATGTTTTTTTCTTCTTTTTTTTAGGAAGCAAAGATTTGGATTTGTAGAAAATGGTAATTTTATCTTTGAAAGCAAAAAAGGAGATGGTGACTACCACAAGGAGATAATTGCAGAGGTTTTTGAGGGGCGGTTTAAAAAAATTTTGGACAAAGTAGAGCCGCACTTTGTCATAGTAATGGACTCCCTACCACTCACGTTGACTGGAACAAGTACCAAATATATAACAGAAAAAAGATGACATAAAAAAGTAGCTAATTGAAAAAGATGTTCCAGGACTCTATAATAAAGAGGGAGCTAATTGATTTAATTCAACCAATAATAATAATAATGGCTTGCAGATTACACAGTTACAGGTTACAGTAGTTATGAAGATGATTTCAGCCTGGAGAAAGACATAATTGCTACTATATAATAAAATGGATGTACCAACATTTTGTTTATTTAAGAGTATGTCAATTACTGTCCGATGAATTTGAAGAATATAAAATTTGCCTT
>DWPT01000341.1:0-25781 GCA_018251895.1 Agathymus mariae mariae
ATTTTTATATAAGGCATAAGGTGAATTCCTGCTCGTAAGTTTTCACTGAAATTCACATAAAACAACTTCAAAAACTGTGACTAAGACAATTATATAATTACCAATTATATAATGACCAGCACTCACCTTGAACGTCTCAGCTTGGACTCGACACTGAAGCTTGAACGGATATCCTAATATTAATGTCGAATTAAAACTCAATATGAATTGATGTAATGTGTTGTTACAAAACTAAAATTGGTTGTAGCTAGTGAGGCTAAAATGTCACAGAACAATACGAGCCCTGAACGCATGTCGCAGTACGGTCGAAGGCCGTACGTGATCCCATTTCCTCTGATATTACACACAAAACGGTCACGCAACAATAAATATGCATCAAGAGTAATCAGTGCCTCGCAATTATCAAAATGTTCGTAAAATACTGAGCGCTCATGTTGAACAATCTTCAATTCGCCATGTTCCACCCTGCTAAGAATTCTCAGAATGGAATGCTCGTAATGATTCGTGTATTAGCCTTATAATAAACATAAGTTGAATTCACAATCCTTATTAAATTTTTCATCATATTAATTTTATTGACTTTGACCCTGCTTGCTAGAAAAAACTCCGTAGCCAAGCCCGCTCTAAGCCTGATTAATTACGAGCACAGACTTTAGTCCAGCAGTAGACTGCTATAATTTAATATATAGTATATTCACTATGAAGGTCTGAAATCGTAAAAATACACAATTGAATGAATAGTGTTCGGTGAGTAAGCGAATATTTATTGCAAGCATCTGTTCGAACATGCCAGCTGAAATTCAAGTACCTCTGACCTTTCACTGCTATTAATCCGGTGAATGCACACAGTGACTTAATCTTTTTATCAATAGAAAACCAATTGAATCAGTGCATGGAACAATGAAGTCGTGTTTTGTTTGGAAGCAAAGCTTCTTGTCGCTTCGAGGCTAGCTATTACAAAACGATGAGTGTACACTTTCGCTTGGCCAATCAGAATGGAGGCAGCACGTGCAGAGTCGGGTCAGAGGTGAGCTCGCGCCTCGATATCGAGTCACAGGGAGCACATTCTAATCTATTGTTAAAATTAAACCGATGAAAACCAACTGAGCAGGCCGCGCGGTTAAGGCGAGAGCAGATGAGTAATTAATCAGTCGTTTTAATTTTTATCTATGCGATCACTCAGTCAATTGTATAAAGTCAACGTTCATGTATAAGAAAATAGTTATTAATATGAAATGTGAACAACACATTTACATTTGCACATATCACGACACGCTCGCAACAACAAGGATTAAATAAAAGAAAATAATAAATATTTTTGTACTGTAGTAAAATCTAACTAACTTTAATTTCTAAATAACATTGGTTTTAAATTTCCTGCACAAAGCAGGTATGATTAGGTACTATGTGAATAATTCCAACTCAATATTTTATTCAAACTCGGCAAAGCCATATTGTCCTAAAGTCCAAGACTATCGAGTCCTAATCATCGCGTTGTCACAGTCCAGGCGTGACGTATCAGATAGCGCTAAAACCTCGTTATCTTGGCTCGCGCACCTCGACAACATATGTTCGTTATCTACGACTTGACAATGACTGGAAAGGCTTTAATTCAATCAGACAGGGGACTCGAAGATAGCTGTATCTAGCTGTCACACAAGGGGCGCGTCGGCCAATAAATCGGCGGTGCGAGCTTGGCGTGAAAGATGAAGTGCCCGTTTAACATACAATGAGTCTGCACTCTGTCGCAACGGAACTTAGCGTAGGACAGAGTTTGCTGGCTTAAACACCGTTTATTTTGTATACAACACTCGCTCAAGTATGTTTATCGACATGTATAGTGAGTATCGACCGCAATTTAACTAACGCTAAATTTTATGGGACCTTAAAGTATTTTGTCATAATGATTATTTAATATCTCGAGATAAAAGTGTTTAAGAAACTAAGTTAATTTGTTTATAAGTAGCATAAACCATGTTGCCGTTTAGTACATGAAACTACATAATTTCACGTTTTATCGCCTGCCGTAACTTGTTGCAAAATCCAAATATTCATTAAGAGATTAAACGATAGTCTCAATTATGGTTAAGAGCTTAATATATTTGTATTCAAAAACTGGCTAAAGCGCAATTTTAGATTTTTTGTATTGTACCTATTGGAATATCATATTATGAATGTATCGTTACTATTTAGAATATTACTAATAATTAATACAAGCAGTAACAGGAAGTAGATGTTACTAGCAAGAAAGATATAGCAACTTGATTCTGGAGAGTAACATAGTATATGTGACCGACTTCAAATAGTTTCCTATTTAATGTAATAGTCTAATAAAAGTAGTCCAAATTTTATATTGAAGTTCAAAGTACCAGTTAGCTTATGTAAAGTACATCGGTTGTTCGTTTTCTTTCTTCGTTCGAATATTTCTTATCAGTAAAAGAGATTTCGTTAACAAATGTCAGTGAGCATGTTTTCAAAATGGCTATAATTCAATCTAACACTGCTATTGAGTAGGTCATGAATGCCTGATCTTGAATGCATGAACTGATTTCATTAAAATAACTTACAACGTTGAATATAATTATTTTAATAATATAATCTAAGATTAAGATTATACTGTTTATATCGCACCAAAAACTATGTTCAAGTAGTGCAAACGCAGCACGGGATTAGTCGCTAACGAGTCTGGGTGTGTCCTTTGCACCAAATAACGCGATCATAATTGTGGGTGCAGTTAGGTGCAACAATATCGAACAAAGTAAAACGATAGATAGCTGAATACATTAGATACAAATCTAATACATTGAGTTTCATCCTCAAATCGATTACACATGTATTTAAATCATCAATGTGTATGTGACTTTAATGTGTTAACAGTATTATGTTAGAATGTACGAATTACCAGCATCAATACCACAAATCTATAATCTATACTAAAATTATAAATAAAGAGTGCTAACGTTGTGAATTTGTATGTACGCGGAGGGTAACCTCGGAAACCACGGCAATTATATGAAAAAGTATTTTACTATTTAAAAGGTATGGCATTAAGGAAACATTTATCCGGTAAGTGACATGTATAATTGGTCAAGCCGAATGAAATCTGGGCGGATTTCTAAAGTCAAATAAAAGGAACTAAAGCCAATATATTTCAGATATATCAATATACTTCATAAATTTAATATACTTTAAATAATTAACAAACAATCATGAAAAAATCTGCATATCGCTATGTTCTTTTTCATATCGGTATAAGGCTATAAAATAACTATAAATTTAAGATAAAAGAATTTAACATCAACAATTAAACTAACGATTAACCGCTGTGTCTCACCAATTACAGCCGTCAAAAGTCAACCTTGAAAGTCTAAATAAAGAAAACATCAAACTCTTCGGTACCATAATGGCGTATTGTTAGCTCGCTCCAGATACGAAGACTAGATAATGTACGCATGCGAAAAACTTAGATATTGCCATTGTATTAATTATTCACCTTACAAGTTACACAAGACATGTTTGTCCTCCACCGCGCGTTTCAACACTCATACGTCGGTTGTTGATTGAGGGTGATTTGTCAAAGTTCAAACATAATTTATTATGAAACGTCTTATGCGAGAAGCTGAAAAGATATCAGAGCTTATAATGACTCAAAGAAGGGATAGAAATTCTTAGGAAAGTTTACGCGTCGGGATACCTTTATTTAATATTTAATTTCAATATAAAAATAGATTTTACAATAATGAAGCACTCTAAATAATAATGTTATGACTGTACTATTGTTATTTGGTAGATGGACTTTATTAACAAAACACGTTGACCTTAGGTCCATGGACGCTTGAAATATGGTTTACGATAATTAGATTCATCTTTCACATATTGTTCAGTTGTCATTAATGCAATATGACTAGAACTCACATCTCAATCAAGTAAAAGTTCCTGTAATTTATATCTTCTTTAGACGTCCGCCATTGAAACCTCGCTGTCCCTATAGAATATATCAAAATAAATCAAACGAAAAGACAACTTCTAAATTGGGACTAGCGCTATAAATATTTCATCTGTACAACTCGTCCATGCGATTTCACCAAAAGCGTGTGCGGTTAGAATAATCAACTATTTTGGCTATGAAACATATCTGCTTATCGGATCGCAGTAAAAAATGAATTATATGTCTCGATTCGTAATTTGAATACGGAGTAGCTAAAATAATAATAATAGTCCGTCGATGGCATCTGATAGGTAAGTGGTTTTCGTAACGCCCCTCGAGCAATCGTACTAGCATCGCGTTGCGCGTGCGTCGCGCACCCGCTGCTTATCCATCCGAACATTCTTCGTGTAACTCTTAGAAACAAATGTACACATCTGGACGCGATGCCGAGATTGCTGATAAAGTGCAGCATCTTCCATTAGAACAATTTTTATTAGCGACGTAGATGAATGACCGGTAACTGATGTGGACGAATTGTCCTAATGGATCGATAACATCACACGTCACAAGGAGAACAGCTATCGAACTCAATCCCTTAAGGACATGTCTGACCTTCAAATGACACGTGATAATATCGATTCGATACTTACTCATCGATCGCGTCTTCGATTAAGTCAAGTTTGACAAGCGGTGTTTAAAAGGAGCGAGACTGCTCTTAATACACGAAGTTTAAGTGACGTTTAACTCAACTATCACTTACGGTGGGAGCTTCAGAGATCTTATCAAACGAAGTTTTAGCTACCTAAACACTCACAGCCGAAAGCTTGAGTAATTCGGTAGTTTACAGTTTTACTAATGTACCACTGATGTTCGATTAGTTATTGTTCATTACTATGTTAATAGCGTTAATTAATTTATAAGACCAGTCAACTAAGTTAAGTAGATTAGACTGGTATCTATTGGAAGAGTTCGAGAAAGGAATAATGGAGAAAAAGAAGTTACAAATAAACTGGAAAGGAAAAATGGTCATACCAAGTAGTAATACGAATACTAGTAAGTATTGCAACGAAAATATTTAGAGCGACAGAAAATCTTTTTAGAGAGTTCATAAGTTAGGTCATACTTGTATAGTTTGAATACAAACCTAATAAAAAAATTATCAAGCTGCTACTCTAAAAAATATCGAAGTAGCGAATGTAAGCATAGTCGAGAATCGATCAAAGTAAAAAATAAATAAACAGTAAGAATCGCACCCGTCTAAAGGAGCCTATAGTATTAGTCAAGGAAAAGCTCCAATATTATTAATATTAAAAGTTATGCATGTGTGAACTTATGTTGTTAGTATTTATAAATCATAATATTAATTAAAAATAAGCATTATGAATTGCAGTTAGGGGGGCTTGGTAAAAATTAGTTGCACCAATCTTTGATGAGTCACGAGGGATATCAGGCTATCGGCGAGTTCAATTTCAATAGTGTTTAATGGCGTCGATCCAACCTAAGCGTTATCATATAATCATGTCGAAAGCAAGGTTGCAGGGAGCGGTCAAGGGATAGCAACGCCTTCACCTCGAAGCCTTGATGAGTCACAGATATCGTTCAGGCGCATTGTTGTTCAGATATTGATCCTAAAGACGTGACGCTTGCAACATTCCTCACTAATTACGAGTTATAGCATTATGGCTGCCCAAGGCTACCGTAACACTTTTGCGAGAGCGCCTCAATTTGGTCACCCAATCGACCTGCAAGATGTGTAGTCATTCTGTGCCATCTACTATCGCAAGATGCATAATTTGCGGCTACAAAAAAACAAAACTTCATGTTATATATGGGCGTATTCTTTGTGTTTCGACAAACTTAGTCTTTAGAATGGCAGCATGTTGGTACATTGAGTACACGTAGATATTGTAATGTCGTCACTAAATATTTATGTACATACAGACATCTAAGAAGACAAGCAAAATCTGTAGACAAGGAAATGTGGAATATGTTAAAACCATAACATGTATGCTGTAAAGTTTGCTAACCCATTAAAATTATTTTCAGATAAAAAATTTGGACTTGTCCTTTTTGTTGAATAATATAACAAGTTCTATAAAAAATCATAGTTGATTCAAAACTGATTAATGAAAGGATTATAGAATTATTGAATCATAATAGTACATTCGTCTATTAACGATTATATTATTATCTCTAAACGATTGGAGTGTCTGAGTTTTTCATCGCTTGTTCAAAGCCATACAAAGATAGATTTATTACGCTGTTTTAAAGTTATGAATCAATTTTACAATTAAATACTTTACAGAACAGTGTCTAGAAAATCACGGAGTGAACAAAAGTTAACCAAAGCCTGTGTATCTGACTGATACCCCATGCCTTTAATTAAATATAAGAGATGCCAGAACATTAAAAAGAAATTGCCCAACTCGGTTAGCGTTAACAACGCGCGACGCTTGACAGGAGCAAACTCACTTTCGATGACTAACAGTTACGCGTTACGCCTTATCTGATGCCGTTTCGTAATTTAGATATCCATGCATTGACCAGCACCGTGGGTCGTGAGTCGTGACCTTGTTTCTTCTGATTCTTGTCCTGTTGTAACATGCAATATCTTTGATGGTTAAATTAATCTACAATGTCATAACGCCTAATTATAATAAATGTAAAATAGTTGCATAACAGTCGTGTTCGGGCCTGAAGTTGGGGTTGGCAATGTTTACTAATTAATGGTCATTCCACCTCAGTGCTCAGGAATATCATTACGTCTATAACCAGCTTTGGACATGACATATATATGGATATCTATAATATATAACTTTCTAAGATAGCCAGAGAGAAAACTTTACATGTAGCTAACCACGAATTAAGTAGGGATTATAATAGGCAGTGCACTCTAGTGAATACGTGTCATATTCGTTGACCATCAGAGAGTGAACAGTGTTGATCTTTAAGGATCCCATGTGTACCGAATAAATTACTAATGTATCCTCATTTTTTTTATAGCTTTAACATTTGAAATACCAATCGAATTCATAACGCCGTCTAGTTTTCATCCTATTTACTATATTTAATTAGACTATTATAACTCTTGACCGAGTACCAAGATGAGGAGAAATTGGCTTCGATATGAAAATAAACAGCTTCTTACATATTATAAACATCGAGAGCAATTTACAATTCAAATATAAATTTAAATCGTAATAGTACTTATTAGATGCAAAGGTGAAACTGGTGTACCCGCCATGAAGAACATTACATATTGGTTTTAACTGTTCAGTAGTAATGACACCTGCTCGTTAGTACCATGCAACTGGTAATCTAGAATTCCGTCACCCTCTAGCCATTTCTGATATGTCGGAAAAGCGTACGCCCATGCTGTCCATAATTTTATAGAATTTCCTCTAACATGATGTATCTAAAAGACCTCTGTAGAAGGCGCGTCAGTGAAAAGTGGATTGATCCATGTTTTTGTTTAATAATACTTCGTTTATAGAGCTTCTACAACCGGCTCGGGCGATCGGCTTTCTTGTAGTTTGTTAGCGGTCTGTAAAGCTGTGGACTTAATGAGAGTTGTACACAAAAATATCAAGGTGTATATAGAAACAATTGATTCGAATAATCCAAGGCTTATTTTTAATCTCTTAATTTTATTTTATTATAAAGCAGCTACTGCCAGTACCTACTTTCAGTTCTACAAATCTATTTACAACCAAATACTAGTCAAATACATGCAAACTTATCGAAGTGATAAAATAAAAAATAAGATACTAATACATAATCTATGTAAATATTAGATGCAATCCTTTAATGAAACGTCATTACGATAAGTAATTATTTATTTTTTATAGTCCCCCGTCTACAACGTGAGTCGTCAAGGCTAGAGTTAGTTTATACGTAATAATTTCAATCTCCTCTTACCATAAAGTTAGATTCTAGTCAAGCACTAACTTATAAGAAGTAAAATATAAATAAAGATATATATTTTTAATGTTTAAATTTCACACCACTGAAGTTGCGCTCGATCTAATCAGACCCAATTCCACTTTATCGAAGATTGGATGAAAAAATGACTCACGATAACACATCTATCAAAAATCAGATTGAAAAAGCTGTCTATATATAAAGTAATCGCTTTATATATTTTTTTAATGTAACAGTCGTTGGTAGACCAAATAAATAAAATAAAAATAAAATCAAGAATTATTTTCAAAGAAGATCTGAAAGTTACGTCAGTGTAAACATTAAATAAAAACTTTGTCATGTGATCGGTGTAGTCTCCGGCCTAGGGTTAGCTGGTACACAGGTTTCTAAATCGTCGACAACTTTTAGAGGCGTGGTCATATTACTGTTATAAGCACTGAAACATGTCGCTAATACAGTTAAAACCATCGATGTACGCAATTATATCGATCCCTCTACTAGTATAAGGTTTCACGTGTACCCCGTGGTGATTATGCATGAAGATTACTAGTTACAACAGAATCAATATTAAGTTAATAATCATTCAATTTGTGATTACTACACGATTAATACAAAACAAATCGGCCAATAAATCAAACAATAATCAAAGTTGAAAATTAATTTAACTTCCAGAATACTAACTGGATTTTATCCAGAAAAATACTTTTATACACCCGCACCCCATTCACGCACAAAATGGATATGACAATTTGTATATATGGAACGCATAGCCCATTTGGCAATGACCGCCTACACAACGAGATGTTGCCGGATTCAAATCCCAGACGAGACAGATATGATGTGAAATACGTTTTTCTAGGCTCAAGAATATTCATTATTTCTCATTTGTGATTTCTCATTCATGCCACTAGTAATACAAGAATTCTTTGTGAATTTTTGGTGTATGTGAGTGTTAATTTATTTTAAGGCTTAAAATAAAATGTCCAACTTCAATTAAAACAAACCACTTCTGCTCGTGCTCATGCTGAATAATGGACAAGTTCAAAGCGAAAGAACCCTCTTGTTGAAGGTCGCCTGGCTATATAACTAACTACCCACCTTTGTTATGTTTGTTACTACCCACATTTTGAAATCAGCCGTGATATATGTATACGTTCGTTGATAAATCAATAATAAGCGAACCCCCAACTTTCACATCATTCTTATCTTTGGGGTTCTGGTCGTTCGTGAATGAATGAATGAATGAATCTACCATCAAGCAACACAGCTGCTGAGTTTATCGTAATCCAATTTGCCTAGTGCCAGCCAGGTTTTTACTCGGTCGAAACAAACGTCATATACTTACATGTTACTAGTTAATATTGAATATTAATAATAAAAGTAATATTGAATGGAAGACATACAATTTAATATATTCGTACTTAATAATTCCAGCTGTATCGAGGCTTTTTTATTGTTGTGTAAGTCTATCCGTAGTTTAATAAGATTTTCACAAAATTTCTGTTACCGTATATAATAATAATATAAGGATACGTTATATATAGGAATAATTCTATATCAATTCTCCTTTTCGATGTTACACCCAATGAATCGCATAATTTCTCAGGAATTCAAGCTCAAAGAAACAAAGTCCCAGAGATTAACGAACCACTTCAGTCCGTTGAATATGCGTTGTAAATATGCGTCCAATCTCGTTAATTGCGGGAAGACGGACGGACAGGCAGGCAGACCACCCGCGCGATACACATATCGCGTTACACGGCTTCCTAGCAACGCTTTTTGTGTCTTGATAGCATCCGTAGCGAGACCTTCCGATTTATGAAAGGCACTTGCATGCTTTATATGCATGAATATCATCTCGTCGGAATGAGACTGGTGTAGCGAGGTTTGCAAAATATATTCACGGTGGTACATTGCTCATGGATTCTATTGAAGGTATTAGAAAACATGAGTTGCTGTTTCATTTATTCATATTACTTTACCAGTTTTATTTTACTTAGTAATATAATATAATTTCTAATACTCTTATAGCCCGGACAAATTAGACATTCGGTGTACGTATGAGAATTAATTGATTATAAGAAAGTATGAAACTTCAGGTGGATTTCAAACCTCTATTTCACTGCTTACACCTATGAGCTGTGTTTTATTGACATCTCAAACAGAAACATATTTTTTTTATATTTGTCAATAACAACCCATGAGGGCTAAAAGATTCATTTATTGAACTTGATAAAGTGTCAACCAACGTTCCTGCAGCTGGTAAACCCTGTTGAATAATGGACGAAGCTATAGCGAACGAGCCCTCCTCCTTGAGGTATCCGGGCTCTGTACAACCAAGTTTAGAAGAATACGCTACTTACCTGGAACCGACCTTCTACCTAGAATCAGAAAGCCAGTAATAACTGGGCGCCAGCTTCCATCTTGCTCGTCAACGCATCGGTGACGAATTAGGAATAGCGGACGAACGTGGACGGGGATGACTAATTATGATCAGGTAACACGTCTGCTCGTATGTCAACGGTTGACATAAATAATAAGTAGAAGTGTTATTATTTTTCACATGCCTTCAACGAGTTATCTGAAACCTCTTTTGTCTTTGAGTAATTTATATTTACACGTCGTCTTATGAGAGTATTCGTTACCAGAAGAGATGCAGTATCGGTCCAGTCTAAATCGACTTTACTGAGAAGACGGTTATATAGAAAGGCACAGACCCAGAACTGTTCTTTCCATAAGATAACTAAGGCCATTGTGGTTAGCCTATGACAGTTAGAGCGAGGTGGGCATGTTACCGTTAGTGTGCACACAGCCTGAATTCAATTAGGCTTGCATTACATTCCCGGTGCACGGAAATGCAGATGCATCTTACTAACGGGATTAGCTTATATATTTTTCTTAGATAAGCTTCAAAAATGTACAACTACCTGTTAAATACTCATACAGTAATTTCGTTGTTATAATAAAGTAGGATTTGTTACTTAACCAATAACTGGGATGTAACTAAAAATAAATCATTTTCCAATGGTGGAGAAATATACAAATAATCAAAATATGAGAACAAATATTTAACTGTCACGAAACGTGATAATCGAATCTGAGATCCTTAATTTAACAGTTCTGTTTACTAATACCTGTGCTACCGTCCACAAGATTTATTGGCAATGGTATACCGAGTTAGACTGACAAAATTAAAATCCCAATAAGCAACAATACAACATTATATCCAAATTTAAAAATTTGAATAATTTCAAACCAAATCCATGAAGCCAAACAAAATAAAATTAAAAGATTCAAAAGATGCCGTAATACTAAAATATCCGCTATACAATGAGCACGATAAAGTGGATACGACTTTTCCATTTCGATCGTAAAGATGATATCTTTTCGTAAAACACCCGTCGATTTTCGATTAGATGACCAGTGTCAATGTTTTTATTAGCAAAAAGTTTCAAGCGTTTTTACACCGAAAAACAACTATTTTTTTTTTTAAATTCGACGCATTGATTAAAAGCGTGAACGGGTTAACAGTTTTCGAAATAAAATATAGGAAAATTGTAAAAATATATTCCTTTATATACAGTAATTGAGTTTTCCACTAATTTAACAGTTTTAAAACTATTGATTATTTTTTTTTATTAATAATAATAAAAATTAATAGATAGATCACCCAAAAAAATGCTTGTATTCTGGCTCACCTAGATTGCAACCGAAATACGTTGAAAACATTTAACATTTGATTTTAGGAAGGTTGATGATACCCAGATAGGCGACCCTACAACTATTCACAAATATTCATCATTATTCATCACGATTCAGTTGAATAAACAAGAGCCCAACGACCTCCAACAAGTAGAACCTACCGCGACAATTTTGTCCGTTGTTCAGCAGGGAATCATCCACGAACAGGTTAAATTGGCTAAGGATGTGGCTTCTTAAACCCTGAAGATACCAATAAGGTATGACCAGTTCAATACTGCTAACCCAGCGGTTATAAAATATTATATTATTTAGCCACAAAAATATTATAATCAAAGTTGTTACCCTTTTTAGATGTCACCAAGTACTACAAGGTCGTTACACTTTGAATTAATTCTCACGGATCACTCACTTAAGATCCTGTGGAGATGAGACCAGTTACTATTTCGAGAGAGCTATTACGTCTTCCGCACGATTTTGAACCTTATTGTTATTGAAATATTACTCACAATAAAATCAGAGGTATAATTGTAACGCAACTGTGTCGGATCGAATCAGCTGTCACTTCACACGGAGATTTGAGTAGTCATCTCTTGAATGTCGCCAGCTAGTCTGATTATCAAAGATTTATTTATATGGAGCTGCGATACTGCTTGTAAGAATGCTTATACTTTGAAGACGAAATACAAATAAACAAAGTTTTAAGCACAACCACTTCAACTATTATCAATTCAATCCCCAATATCTGTGCTTTAATTTTGTTCACAATATAAACAGAAATCACAGTACGTAATACTGTATTTCTTCTGATTCCACGGCTTACTACAGTTCATTTTGTCTCGCCTTTACACCTGGAGCAAGAATATTGTCACCGATTTGAAAAGATCCTATCCGAATTAAAATCACAGTAAGATGATATTTAAAAGAATCAAATACATTTACATTGGATGACCAAAGCAAGCCTTCAAAATCGTACTCAAAGGTGTTTCAATTATAATTGCTACATTATACTTATCCTACTTGGCGAACATTTATAGTTTTCAACTTATTTATTGTACTTCGTCAGCCACCCACGAGTGAGTCTGAGTGTTTCTTTTTGTTTTTTAGTTAAAACGCCTATAGAAAACAGCTATACAAATACTGGCATCGTACGGATAAGTTGGAAACGATATGAGATTAACCTATAATCTGTTGTACTGAAAATGGACAATTGAATAGGTACATTTTTCTACTAATAATAAGACTACTGTATAACCAAGTTGTTTGTGAATGCATAGAATGGAGTAAGTCTCGAGTTCGTATCTCGACGGCAGATTTACATGACAGTTTTTTTTACGTCGTGCATGTTTATAATAGTTTACCTGTATTTGCTTCCCGCAACACGGGATATCATAGCGCGGGACTGTATGGGGCGTCTATTAATAATCAATCAAATATTAAAATATACATAAACCATTCTTATATATTTACTATAGTGCCATATAATAATAAACATTTTTGAACTTCACGATAAACTTGAAATAATTGTATGTGTACTTAATTAATGAGCCTGATATCATGGTTTGCGAACAACGTACGACTTGTATGAACAATTTTGATGGTCCCCTAACGTTGCGTTATAACTTACGCGATACTTTTCGTACTTAATTGGCTTCCCAAATGAGCGGAGTGCCTTAAACGAGGCGGTCGAGGCGGTCTCTTCAAAGAGCGTGAGCTTATTTATTGTCCGTTGCTGCTTAAAACTTTAAACAGATTAGAGTTGACATTGCCCCTACGATAATTTTAATGGCTTGCCTTCACGTCGGGTGTAAGGAGATTCACGGTTGATGCGATTCGATTTCAGACTTTCACCCGTACGTAGAAAGTGCTAACGTGTACACAAATTAAACTTATCTACAAAAACATCTTTAAACGCGAAGATATTTTACAGTAATTTACGCAAACTGCTTACCGATATTCGGCCCGGCGTGTTATCTGGCGTTTTGAGTGCATTTTTTGAAGTTTAATTGGAAAAGAGCGAGAGGCTTTAAATTCAGTAGCGATGTGATTAATAGATTTACTTAAGTTTTAAATAATGTTTAACGGTCATTAAATAACTTCATTTATGTAAAATTTATTTACCTATCTTAACATTACCTCGATTTAACGATTCTGTAGTCTAATTGGTAATGATCATGCACAGGGTAAAGGTTCAGATTCGAACATTTATTTGACTGATAATTATTTGCTCTCAGGTCATATTGAATATGTTAGATCGAGGTTATGAGAGTGTGTAGGCTTATATAAAACATGACGACCCCATGGCCCAGTTGGTAGTGGCCCTGCCTGCCGAGCAAGGGGTCCCGGGTTCGATACCCAGCCATTTATGTGACAGATAAATTCTCGGGTCATGGGTGTTTGTAATGTCATATTCGGTTATATCCATGCCACCCGCAACACAGGGTATCCTAGTGCGGGGGTGTGAGTGTGTCAGTTTTGATTTATTTATTATATATTCGTATAAAAATTCTAACACAGCTTCAACAACTTCTTTACGATATCAATCGTATAAAGATTAACACCAATACATAATTTATGAAACAAAGTAAAAAATTAGATCTTCACAATGACAGCAACTAATTTATTTTAATTCATCAAGTTTTTTGTCTATACGATTAAAAAATATATGCATATGTAGTTACCCGCCATAGCTTCCTTACACAAAACATAGTGTTAGGGTATTCTTCTTTGTTATTTATTATTCAACGTAACTTTCATGCAAAATGAAATCATAAAATCTTTTATCTATGTTATAAAAATAGTATTAATTAAATCTTATTATGTAAGACATGTAGGTACATCATGGTATAATTTTTTTTAAAGGCATATATGTAATTTTAAATATTTCACATCGTGAGGAGGACAAGGGTCTCCTGTTTGAAATTCCCCTTTTTTGATGAGAAGTCCAACTCTCAAATGTATTTTTACTTTGCAGTCCAAAATAATTTTATGTTTTCTACTACCCTGCATTTTGTATTACTCGTAAACTATTATTACTATACAGCATGAAAATCAGCACAGTACTTATTAAGTATATCGTTCAAATAAACCGACAGATTTGTTTCATACTATGTATATAGCATATATTTTTTTAAATAAGTTTCTTGTTAAAGACGACAGACTAATACAATATTTTCAGGAAACTACTTGATCCTAATGTTATTCTACAACATATTAAAAAGATGAGTCATTGCAGTTCATATAATTTACATATTGCGATAACACATCATAGCAATAATATCAATATACTATGTGAATATAATCTCAGTCCTTGAAGATCTTTCGTATAAAAAAAGATCACTAACGGACGTTCTAGCGATAATAAATATGAATTTAAATAAACTTATAAACTCGTGTAATTAACTCAAAAAAGCATATTATAATTAAATAATATTTAATTGTAGTAAATTCCTATAGTGATTTAGTATTTAGTAATTTTGACATAACACATAAATATAAATTAAATTAAATATATATATTAACATAATTGTATTTTAAGTTTATTAATTCGTAATAAAAAATTGTATTAAAGGCTTCCAATTTAACGTAATAATGGATATAATTCTTACAACTAATAAGTTCGATGATCCTCTTATAATGTGAGGTATTACAGTTTCATGCAGCCATTTTAACCAAAGTCATACGTAATCTACAAAATATTACATAGAAAATAACATAACGCGAGTATCGAGTCGTAGTGATAGCAAGCTCGTGTTATACAACCCTTTAATTTATCAAAACATTCTATATGCAATATATTCTAAGCTAACGTTATCAACGTGTGGCCGGCTCGGATCAGATGCTGTCCCTCATCATGTTATCCATCATTACATCACTAGACGGCTTCTTGCTTCACTAATATCCCATTCACGCATGCGTCACTCTTGTTACAATCTTTAATATCAGTTTTCGATCACGGTTGACCTGTATGACCCCTAACGTCGGCTACCGTGGGCACGTTTTTTTAACCACAATCAACTAAAATCAAACTCCACACGAAAATCATAAGATTCATATTACATTGACACCCGAAATACGGCGGCAAATTGTTTATATCGTCTTATGTTAACAACCTGAGATTAATATGTTAAATAGTAACATCTGTTCGTGATAATGTTCAACATATAAATAATCGATTTTTTTACTGTTCAATAAATTAGTGCAAAACATATTAAAATTTGTATATTTATACAAAACAAAACTAATCAAACAAATAGTCAATAAATAAATCAAAGTAACCGACACGTGATACCAAGTTTGCGCCGTGTTGAAAGTCTTGGTTGATTGAATTAAAATTACCGAAATCCCTGAGTTTCGCAATTACCCGTACTTTATTTCTTATTGCTCTTTCCTTTGCGTTCGTATCGAAATTTCGCAATAAAAGTCATCGTTGGAGCGAAGCCATTAAGTAAATGAATGGTGAATATGGAGCAACATCCTGCGCACGTAGGAAGTCGAACCAGTTTGTGACTAATAGCGGAGATGGGAAGATGCGCGCGAGCCACACTACGCTTATTGTTAATGCGTTTGGCCATTAAATATATGTTCACGATTGTACATATAGATTGTACGTATGTACAATAGTGAAAATATCATGAACTTGTTCTAATATCGAACTTTAAACGAATACTTAATATGTACGTTTCTTATCGAATATTTTATTTTGGTTTTGGTAAAACACAAATGAATTTTAATCCGTAGTTTAGAAAAACGCAAGGGTACTTATTATTATATGCTATCAATATGTACACTTCATTTCCTATTTTAATAATTTTTGTCTGTTCTTTTAAACAACCAATTAGTAACGTGTTCTAAATGTTTATACTAGTCTGTTCAGTTGGGTAAATGCCGAAACAACCGTTTATTCGCCTATCGCAGATGACTATGAAATATTGCACTTTACACATTATATTATCTACAAAAATGCGATAACTATAACTAAGAAATATATTTATTAAAATAATAATTTGGTACAAATTCAATTAGGTAAGTTATATAAAGTGCATTTTAGTAGTCAAGTAGTGACTTACAATAAGTAAAAAAATATTATAATCAAATTATCGAAGTACACTGAACCGCGTTTGTAGTTACTAAAAAAGTATCCGTATGTACATTACCTAAATTATTCAATGCGAGTCGCATAATATGCTTCGCCATAAAGGACAAGGGCGACATTAATGCGCTCGCACACTTAACAGCAATGCTAAGGCCTATCTGGCCTCACGTGTTACTTGGTCACTTAATAAACATTTATAAAGGTGTCTTCAACAAATGTAACAAGAACTGAATTTGTTCCAATATAAAATTCAATATCAGACGTGTGGAGCAGGATTAATGTACTTGACATTTTTTATTTAAAAAATGTTTAAATTATTAAAGATATTTTTTTTTTATTTCTATCCTCATTCATCGTAAAGGATTTGAAGAGTTAATGCAGTAAGATAACCTTAGTTATTATCTCCAAGGAGAGGGTCCTAGGTTCGTTCCTAATTGCAGATGAATTTTGTAGTTGTCCAACTAATACCTACTGACATTTCAATAAGTTAATATAAATACTGACATTAAATATGACAATTAATAAGTATACAGATTCATTTCGTAGAATTATATGCTAAATAAAACTATCCATAAGTATATATACTTGCTCTATGATTAAAAATATTTAGACCCCATGAAATTTCTATGACTTTTGAGTCGTACCCTGTGAAGCAAATCATACTTCATAGATACTTGATTTAAACAAGGTAAAAATACGATTGAGCTTTTCTAATCATAACATACGAATATAACGAAAACTTACTCGTAATTATCAAAAGTTCTATAAATTTAAATGTTTCTGTTCATTTTCACGCGAATCACTTAATTTATTAGTAAAATCGTACAGTATTTTGGTAGAGAAAGACACGTTTCATACTATAATGATAAATCTTTATTGGCCTTGGGTTATTTATAATTTAATGCAGTATTATACATAATAACACTTAGTATGAATTAACATCATCAACCAACAAATAATTACAATATTCAAAACACTAAAGTATTCGAACGCGCTGACCCAAATAGAGATCAAACACTAAATCATACAAGATGATAATACATTCCTGATGGTGCTTTATCACATATAAATCACTAATAGGAACAAATTATTCATGCGCATAATAAAGATATCGTGACGGTTCTTGCTTTTCTTCGGCAGTTATCGAATTTATTAAAGAGTTAATACATTGTACGTCGATGAAAAAGACGTCCAGAAATAAACAGAACCTGTTGTAAGTTACAAGAACGTTTTCATAATTGATAAATGTAAAAATATACATGTAAAAAGAGCACACGGACTACTTCGTATTCAAAAAAAAAACAAAACAAAGTTCAAAAGCTTTTAATCGTTTAGGTATTCTGTAAATATACTTATGCACGTAATATTTTTGCTTCTACTACCGTTACGAAAATGTGCTTTAACATTGAGAAGAAGAAACGGTGAATAAAACTCGTCAGCACATCTTTTACATCAAAACATGGTAATTACCAAGTAAGTTAAAATCTACGCGAAACTGGTTTTAACACTAATATTTCCAGTCGTCCATGTCATTAATATATTTATCTATACTATAATATCCTTTGCCTATAAGCTGCGCTTAACACGACGCTTAAAAGTTCCATTCCAATAGGTCACTCCCGTATGAACTTTGGAACATATTAGGCGATCTACCCTCTCTGGAAGTTTATGAGATCAAAGTTATTTTCGATGCATTCTTGCTAAAATTCTACATTTTTTTCAGTTATTTCAGCAATAGGAAAGGAATAAGTAGGTTTCGATGACGAGATATCGTTTGAATATTGCGAAATTGATATCAATTTACATTCCAAACCCTTAGTTCGCGACTTACTCTACGAGATCCCCGATAAGCCAGCGGTCTCACCTGTTTCGATAAAACAAAGCAGATATAACCTATTAACGTAGTAAATGGTGTCGTATCAAGAATCAGTTGAATATTATACGACTCAAATTACCGCTCGCCCTTTGTGCCTGCACTGGTGAAATAATAAATTGGCCCAATACCACCCGTAGTGTCCCGTTATGTTGGCACATGCATAAATACTACATTACGTTAAAGATAAATAGTACTACTACATTATAAGTGTTTTATGTAACTTAATTTTGTAATTGCTGAGCAGTTTTACTGTGCCTAATATCAGGTTAATTTCTTTTTCCTTTTTTTATGCAAAGATTTAAAAGTATACATGTTTAAATTAATACACAAACGTGCTTATATCTAAACGATATTTAGAAGTGGCATCAATGTATACTTACTAACTTAAAACTTAACTTGGATGGATAACAACATACATTAAGTATCTATTATTTTAACTGACAATGGATTTAATTAATGAGGGCCGTATGGCTAAAGTAAATAATGTCAACGTGAAAATTTCATACACACATCCATTCACAACTTTCTTAACTCAATGCAATATACACCAATAGTTATGAGATACAACTGTGCAAATAAATACTGGTGAAAATAATGAAGCAGTCAGAAATAACTCTGCAAGATTATCATAGGCAAGATACACAAAGCATTTCACAAGTTACAACCAAAAGCCTGAAACACACATTCGCCTGTCGAATGGTATCTGTCACGCAACTAATTACATTACAACCGGGAATATCACACAACAACCTTACCTGATGATCACTGGCGCTGAAGCCTTAGATGAAATTAACGCATTAACTTAGGTAAACCCTAATCTGTCTCGCCTCGAACTCATTGACGTCGGAAAGGAAACACCGATGCTAGACCCAACCACAAAACGTGAAAAATACGAAATCTAAGAAAAGCCACTTACAAAGTAGTCGAACGTTTGATATAAAAAGTCACAACCCTACCTCAAAGATTACCGTATTCTATTTCAGTCATCTGCCATTTTACTTTGCCTATTTCGTTGTAACATCATGAGCTTCCAGCTATTATAGTCATTCATGCTATACTGAGAACAATGGCAACAGTCATCTTATAAGGCGTCTGGTGACAATTGTCCCTACCGACTACATATTTTATCAAAGAAGCGTCAATTTTCTACTAAACACAAACAGGACAATAGTCCCTTTTCCGTCCATTTAGCTCTCAATAAAACAGTATAACTCGTAACTGAACAGTTATTTTTATCTATAAATAAATGACATATTTCCACGAGGAGTAGATTTTAATTAATTCGATTTCTCGCAGTTTTTTTTATTTTAATTTATCGCTTAATTTGATGATTCAGTTTCATTGTACGCATTGTGTGTCATTTTTATGTCTTAGAAATTTATAACTTATTTACCGTAATGAGTGGATATATTACAAAAGTATGCGCTTAATAGATATTTATTGACATGCTTATGTTGATTGAGCTCCTTATTAGTGAATCACATTTCAAAATATATTCTAGTTCCCACTGTATATGATATTTTTTATTGAGTGTTTCCATAGTTACTAACGGGTATATAATCCACCTGGTTTAATGAACATTACAACGCATGAACATTTGTAATCAATATTGAATAAAACTACAGCCATATATTTTTATGTGAATAGCCACCGCCGCGTTGACAGCCCAAAACGAAGCGATCCCGCTTATTGCTGGCTGTCAATACAATCGACACACGATAAAAACAATTCTTGGGCAAATTTAATTGTGTGTTATAGATAATATCGATATAATGAATGAACTCTACACGAGCAGCTTCGCCCTGCACCACTGAACGCTGAACGAATGCTGCGGACATTAATCTTAATGGTTCAAATCCCAAAAACCTCCAACAGGAAAAATCTTCCGACGTAGATCTGTTTGTTACAGAATGCACTACAACCAACAGGATACTCCAAAGATTTAATTTACTCTTAACGTATCGCCAAGATATAAATGTTTACCAGTTATAATATATTTTAAAATAAATATATTTGATATTTTGAATTAAGTACAAAACAGCATCGACTGCATGTTTTGTATTTCGGGAATGAGAAGTAAGGTGAGGGTTACAAAAATATTAACTTGATAATCGATAATGACATAATGAGAGTAAACTCTTTTTTGACACATTGATACCAGTCGTTGCCGGAGCCAGTTAAGTGAAATTATGCATGAGTACAATCTGGCAGTACATACATAATCATATTTATATAATTTTGGACGAACTGTTTGCGAACACTATTCAGAATGAGATATCAGATTGACCAGCACCAGGTTCAGATGAGTTTCGAGAGGCTTTATGTAAGTATGGGCGAGTTAGAAGCCTTGTTACGGAGCAGCCCTCATGTCTGTATCAGTATCAGCATATCGGTATCTGTGAATCAGAAATCAATCGTGTTGAACCAGCTCTGTATTGATGTAGCTCAGCATAAAAACATTTTACCAGTATGTACCTTTGACGTACATTCTAGTCAGCTCAGATATTTGTCGTGTACCTTCAGGTTTAATATTTGACGACATTAACTGACACTTCATTTTTCATTAAAATAATGTAAATTTTGTGGAAAAGATCACGTTGCGTAAACAATTAAACGTGTACGTACGGTAGCAGGAACACAGAAATTACACTGGTCTCGATTTTTTATGAAGTATAATATAATGCTACTGTACGATTATGAAGCTTGTTCCACCAGCTGGCAAAGCCAAATGTCAGCGTCGCGTTCATTTCGGTGGTAAAAAGAATATATCTCCTGTCGTTTGCACGTATTGGCGCGCACTGAGAGACGCGGAGCGTGTATGTGATGAGCGTGTGTAATTTTAAAATCAAAAAGTAAAAATCATTATTTTTACTGAATGTTTTTTGGTAATTGTGACTAAGGAAATTAATTTTTATGTTGAATTTATTTTAAATATATATTACAAATTTGGAAAATTATGATTCATGAACAGATCTAACATAGTATCTTAATTTTTCTGGTCTCGGACTCCGAAGCATTTAAGTTATAAATAATCAGGGGCTTATTGTTTGACCTTTGGAATTATAAAATTTGACGAATAAATTTTAAAGTCTGTTCATATAAAATCTTCTTAACTTTTATTGATTACAATTATTGTAATTGTGCGTATAACAGAATGCATATAATAGAGTTATATCTCTGAGTCAAACTAAAACTGTTTGATTTTATTGTTAATGGTATTTCTAAATGTAGTAATAGTTTTAAAAAAAATATAATAAACAATTTTTCTGTTATTCGTAACAATTTGATAATCCAAAAATAAGGAATAAACTTAAAACTACAATTTATAACATCAATACTCACTATTATTTAATGAAATATTATGAACACTGCGTCCATAATTACCTTTATGAATTTTTCTTAGACAAGTTTGAATAAACCGAATTAAACGCTATTCGTGTCTCAGTTCGCTTCCTCAAAAGAGATTTATTTGACAACGACGAAATGCGTCATTCTTATGTTATTATACATTTATAATTTTATTGCAGATTTTTATATTTTTATATGCATAATTGTCTTCCTTATATGCATAGTCTCGTCACACAAGTGGGATTATGTCTATCGCAATAAGAGGTCATGACTTTTAAATCGTGCACGGTTCAATTTTCTTTAAATTGCTTGTATAGTGACAAACCGAGCTTGGGTCCTGTCTACATTTCATAATTTTACGTAAATACTACATACGGGCAGACTGACCTGATGGTAAGTGATCACCACCACCCATAGACATGCGTAAGATCAAAGGCCTGACCAATGAGATGTCCGTCAAAAAAGAAGTGCCGAATTAAACAAAATGTTTCAGCACTCAACGACCTCCAATAGAAGGGATGTAGCACCAGAACCTTATCCGTTATCAGGTGCTCGACGAGCAAGCGAAATTGAGTTGTACTCAAACGTTGATGAAGACCCTTACATACCAAATCGTATTACTTCATGGCCACAGAAATCACACTCAACACCTTTCTAAAGTAGTGAAACTTTCAAATTAGTACATACATCTTACTTTCAGACTAACAGACAGAATTTTATTACAACGTAATACAAACATAAAGCGCGAAAAACTCAATTGTTTGAATAAAAATCAAACGCGGTCGGAAGTACGATGATTGACCGTTGGTAGTTACATTTCGTGACAGTTTCAATACGTTATAAGCCGTACGTAAAAACGTATGCGTTTTGGCCGTATTGGGGCGGCCAGGAATACTCCCCCAATTCCACGCTGGCAGAACAAGGTGTCGTAAGAGGCGACAGAAGCCAGCCTGCTTGGTAAAGATTATATTATCAATATTATTATTAAGTGGTTAATATTATTATTAGTATTATTATATTTCCGTGAAGCCTGCCCACCTAGCTACCACCCTACTGTTTGAGTGTTCCGACTGGGGCCTTGAGAGCCAGTACTTCCTGTCTTACCTTCTCATTTCCTGGCCGACAACGCATCAGTGATAGCTTTGGTTTTGCTGATGTCGGTGACCATTTACCATCAGGTGGCTTGTGTGTTCGTTTGTCGGCTATTACCATAAAAAGAAATTATGCCTTTCGAGTGCATTTTGAAGACTAAATAACTGAACCAAGCAGAGTTGGTTTTCTTCTTATTATATCGTTGTCAGCAGCAAGCATGCTTCTCTGAGTGTAACATAGAGAATATACAACCGTTTTTAATATAATGTTTACAAATATCTTAACTTGTCGGTTAAAACTGGCTAAATGATGATAAAAGCTGTATGAATATTTGCATTCTTAAAAAATATAAAGTGTAGTTAGTAACAGGGATATAAAATAGCAATTGAATATTGGTAAGGTACAACAAAATACATATATTGCTGCATATTTATGTTTATATGTAAAGTTGCTGTTTTCTATGGCATAATATACCTATGTATAACAGAAATATTTATCAATAACTCACCTTGTTTATCCCCGATGATCATTACATTGATTAAATCAAAACTACCTTTGACGGTCAGATATTTTTCCTTTGTTGACATATTTTAGATCTCATTAAAGAATATTTTTTTAATTATTCAGTCCAAGGTAAATATATTTCATGAAAAACTCAAAAACAAGTCATTAAATTGTCGCTACTGCTGGAATTAAATTATATTCTACCTTATCTCCGCTAAATCACGCCTTCCTTATACATAAATTATATGGAATTTTCGTTAATTATGACCAACATTGTTTCACTGAGATCACATTTTGCGTATGGTTTTCCAAACATATTATTATTGCATTTTTATTATCACCATGAATTGGTAAAACCTCATGGTATTAGACAACATTGAAATGATTACTACACATTATATTATATATATTATATTATATTATATTATAAATATTTCATGTATTCATCTTGTTACAGTATGTCTTTTACATTAATTAAGTTAATATTTGACAACAATCCCACCTGATGGTAAGTGGTGGTGAAGTCTAAGATGTTGAACGCACTAACTTATAAAAGCCTATTTATTCTCCCCTTGAAGACTTGACTGATTGAATTGATTCTATCAAAGGTAAAGTTAAAATAAGACAATTACTTTGACACTTTTAAAAGTAAAATTTTATGATTCACAAAAATACATTCATACAAAACTTCTGCAATTCAATTACTCTTTTTAAACCGTCAAAGGCTCAAGTGATACGTTACATAATACGCAAGAATCACTTTCGAAAGTGATAAAAAATCAAAAGGCCTGCCTCGAAGGACCTTCTCTACTTCGCTCGTAAATGTATCTCGGCGTGCCGTAATAACCCCAAGTGATATATGTATCTGTTACTTTTACATTTTATTACGGTTTTGACTATTACTCAACGCTTTTATGTGTAGTGTGAAAATTTCTCTTGAGGATGTTGACGCATTAAGAAACGAATAATGTAATGTAATCAAGTTATAGCTGCTAATGAAAACGAAATAACAATAAATTGGGTATGTATTTGTGAATTTAAACTTCTTTGTTAGCAAAAGGTAGAAATTTCATTGTGTAAATGTTACTTTTAAACATAGCTTAACACTAATTTCAGAGACAGCTTTTCAGTTCGAAATTTCAAATAAGTTCAAAATAATAGTATGGAGTGTCAGTAACCTAATAAATTTGTAAATCACTCTTTTCACACAAAATAAAAATACAAGATTAAGTACTGCATTCAAGGAATTAACTAAAAATACCTTTACACTGAAATGTATGTTATATTATGTTTTTTTAGCGTTGTTTATTGTATGAACCAGGAATATGACAAATATTTACTCAGTCTAAACTAATATTATACACAGAGAACGAATTTTTTGAGCCTGTGTGTATACGAGGGGACCGAAACCACAGCACCTATTTGAAAATTCCTTTGTCATTTAAAAGGTGCATTATTCTAGGTACTTTATTCCCAAAGTGGTCCAGGTGAGCCCCAGGGGTCCAAGAGATTTGACGGGGTTCTACGTTGGCATGACAAAAAATGGAGGTTCACAATTCGTAAGCGAGGGTCCACGAAAATTTATCTGCTTTCAGTATTGAAGAACTAAAAACTTGCTTGACTTCACCTATCAATGTATACAGATAATATTTTAAGAAGATTAGAGACTGTTACTTGTACAAATTCGATAATTCCATATTCCATTCAAATACATTCCATGCAAAGCGACGAAATACGACTTGTATATATATGATAACAATTACAATTAATATATTTAATATTTGAATAAATACAATAAAAAAATATACCATTTTTCTTTTTATTTTTACACCTCGGAATGGGGAGTTTTCTAAATGAAATAAGTAAAAATTTATTGGTTCCTTGTGCTGTGAGTAAATATAAAGTTGGATGGAATCACTTTTTTAATTGGCCAACTTTACTTTGCCAGCCACTCAAGCACAATCAATTAATTCATTAATTAACCAATCAATGCCCTTTTTTGTCCTGAAAACTAATAATTCGTGGTTGGAACTCAGACGCAACACAAATTTCCATGGTTAGATCTAATATTCACATTTTTATCGAATTTTGGGAATATGGTAGAAATGTGGCTGCAGTGGGTCCACGGGACCAGCAAAATTTTGAAAGGGGTCCATGAGAAAAAAGTCTGGGAACCTCTGTTCTAGTTGGACATAGACAATTCATATATAGACATTATTTGTATTTACATATATATTTAATTGTTCAAATCAAACGAAGTCGAGGCGAGTCGCTATATAGTTATAAAGAAATTAAGACTACAAGTCGTCGGCGAGCAA
>DWPT01000342.1:0-25762 GCA_018251895.1 Agathymus mariae mariae
GAAAGTTTTATGGGTCTTTGTCCAGGTGCGTTAAAATAAATTATGACATGAGTTCGACAAAATATGCTTTAAAGGTAACGAAGGATATCTCCGCTAACTATAATAACTTTATCAATAAAACGCATGGGTTCCATATATATGTTGATTAAACATTATAAATAATATAAATGTTGATTAAACATTAGGAGAGAAATATTAGTTTTTAATCCTTTGTTCCGTTTAGTAGATTCGCACAAAATTGCGTTGCCACACCCAATTAGGCTGTACAGATAGACAGATAGTTAGACGAGGGTGTGAATCTATGAAGGTTCAGTTTTTTCATCCGATAGACGTAACCTTTCAAATGAAGAATTAACGTTAACTATTTAAATACCTACTTTAAATTCATATCTCATGGTCAAACAAGTACAATCGTTCGACACTCCTTCCTGTACAAAGGTTGCTATTATTATCAGTCATGTTACGTTCTAATTCAGGTGTTAATGACCCCGCAAGCTAATCGAAGGTGCTGGGTTCGATCCCGCCGAAGCAATCATTTGACAGACCAAAATGTTTTTTTGGAATCGCGGTCGTTGTCATTGCGATTTTGTTTGATATTTCATAATCAATAATTGAAATAATAATGCAACATATTTGCAATTTGAAACGTAATTTGATGACCATTTTTATTGAAAGATGTACTTTATACTAGAGTACTTTTTACTAAAGTAGTCACTTCTTTGTTCACGTTCCTAACCAATAGCAGATATTATCTACTATTTAATCACTTATGAGGTATATAAATAATTGTAATAGTTGTTATATTAATATTATACGAAGAGACGTTAGAATTATGAGCGTTAGACCATCTGGCGTTAAGTAGTCACTGCGGTCGATAACAGTCCACAACCGAATAAATAAATACAAAGGTTTCATTGAGGCTTACCCGTGACGATTAATTTCGTCATTTATCCGTGTGGGTAAGTTACCATCCGATTGTAGAGTTGAGAATTTCATGATACGACCGCGGTCGTTTGATAATGTCGTTCAAATGTTTATGTATAACGGTTTCGTTAGCAACGTTAATTGATTTCATGATATCGTTAGATTTCTCGATCATATTTTTAAAATAGTTCTGTTATCCACTATATGAGGTTGTGAAAGTGCCGTGCATGATGAGGGTAATGTAATGTCAGTTGCGTGTAATATTGAATTGTTTGAATAGAAAATACAATGGAATATTATTATTGCAAGTGTCATATATTTCTTTCTAATATTATTATCAAGATTCACATTCCATGGCTTTTACAAACTAATTCCAAATATATTTCATTATGATAAGTCATTTAAATAATCGTAGGACTTGAATGCTTTGAAATAAAATGAACCATAGAAATAATCGCATTTCATGATATGTCTCAGCGTTGTTCGTAAAGTATCGATGAACGTTTGTGATTTGTTAACATATGACGGTACTGGTTATTTCATGAAACGCAAACAATTTATAAAATAAATGATAATTTTAGATCCACAATCGACCCAAGACCTATAAATGTGCAAAAATCTGTTTCAAATCCGATTTAAATGAAAAATGTTTATCTAATGAATTTGTACACAAGTAATTTTATGATACAATTTAAGTAAGATTAACGAAAACTAATCTTTCTTTGCCCCTTTTTCCTATTATCTTCAAAATGACTAAGTCTAAAGTTTTCAACACAAATATGGATAATAAATTCTTAATCTATGTCTAGAGAAAAAAAAAATGTTTTATTTTTAAGTCCATGATGGACTTCTTAAATACTTCAGAGTTAGGTCATAGGTTAGCAGACATCTTGTTATTAAAACCATGTAAGAACGTTGAATTGAATATGCTGTGATACCTATTACCCACGTCAGTGTGACATGGGGTCCATAAGGAGAAAGCCAGCGCGTGGAGCGGTTATTACAATGCAAGATGCCTTGCTTACGTCAGAAAATGCGCGCAATAAATTTCTTGATAACTGCATTATTCAAAGCAGTGTATGAGTCGGATAACTGTAATTTTATTGATAAAAATAATACCTTACCATGGAAAATTGGTACCGTGATGATGCCATTATTTATCCTGTTGTACTACATTTAGTTACGAGGAAGACAAAGTGAAACATTTCAAGATCCGTGGATTCCACTCTATACTGCGCAAAATAAACGGTGCGTTCAAATGAGATTAATGGGGATCCCCAGATGCATCACATATTTGTCGTTACAGGCTTTAGTGGAAAAGAATCTGACATACGGTTCTAAAATTTATTGGTCTTTAGGTAATTATCCAATATTAATCATCTATGGTTAGGCAAAGATTTCTTCCATATCACTCACCGCAAAGGTGAGATACCCCGGAGAGCCGAGCAGATTTCACTGTCTCCTGGCTACAGTTGGCTAGGCGTGACATATAAATACCCATGTAAATTAGTCGTAGGAATTCCTACCAAACATAATCACGTAAAAAGAGAAAATTTGTAACGCGCTGCAACGACTATTCATTATTTTTTAATTAAATGAAATATTGTAAACAATCCTATATAAGTCAAACTACGTGGAAACCCTACGTAAGTAACGGCTCTGAGAAGTTTCAAAAAATGAACTCTTTGTTAGTAGCGTTCTGCTTCAATCGTCGCGACTATTTCTGCTTCGTGAGGTACGATTTTAAACCTTCTGACATGAGAATAAGACGTATGAACTGTAACTTGCAAGAAGTTTTCAAATGACTGCACGTCATGGACTGATGATTCAAATACAATGTGGCTATTGATCCATTTTCCAGACTGGGCCAATAGCCGGGGCTTTAAACCTGTAATTGTGTTGAGGAGAAGGTTAAACACATAATGATTTACTGTCGATATAATTTGGACACATCTTGCACTCTTTGAGATGGGATGAAATGTGGTATTTTGAAATGATATACCTGGGTCTAATGGAGAACCACGGGTTGAACCATGATATTATTAGAACCATGGGTTTCGTTCTAATTTACATCAGCAGTATCACATTCCTCTTTTAAATCGATCACTGATTTTATCGTAATGGAACAGTAATTTGTATCTTCAATACCCACTTATGTTGCGATCCTACATTTGTACAGTGATTGTGAATAAGTAACCCTATTTTTGTTACCGTAGCGTTTGTGAATAATATCACTGTCATTCAATCATTGTTCTTACGCTTTTCGATATTATCACTGTAAAACATTTCATCGTATTTGGAGTCCGTTAATCATTTTACCTCATTGACACGCGTTCTCACACATATCTGAACATTAAGTGGAACCAGCACTTGTTTCTAACTCACACGTCGGTAAATAGAAGAGATGAGGTGATCATTAACATACCTTTCCATACCTCTGTATTTAGCGATAACAGCTTAACAAAACTATCCAATGGACACCAACAATAACTCGCTTTATTAATTGTAAATGTGCAAAGCAGCAGAAAATAATGTTAACTGAGTCGGCATCGCAATCGAAACAATATATACGTAGACGTCAAAGGAACGAGTAGAGTAGCGTGAAATGAAGTTACAATTGCAACCGAACAGTTAGTCAGGTAAAAAACCTCCACATAGTGTAGCAGTATCGTGAGATTTGGTTGATACAGGGCTTAGCGGACTCCAAGGTCGATTTCTAACGTCTGTCTCTTCGTTTTTCAGTAAGATGCACCACGAGACATTGGCTTGGCCTCAAGGACGGACGGAGCATTTAACACTGTAATACTTAATGATATGACCATCACAAAAACAATAACAATGATAATTATAATCATCCATCAATTACCTATTTATTATATCTAGATAATAGCGTGATAAAACTTACCGATGTACAGCTATTTACTTCAAGCATTCATACAGTTCTTTACAAGTTGTAATTCTTGTTATCAGTTTCGATGACGGGATTAATAGCATGTGATACATACAGGTTCTAAAACGATAAATTGTAATATGCGAATACCATATCAAGCATTAACAGGGTTATAATTCAGTGTATTACTAAATTAGGTTGTTTTTTAATAATAATTCCAGTTACTAATAATAGGCCAACAACAACTATATTATTATTATATGTTATACAAATATTTGCTTTAAATAAATAAAATGTAAATGTTATTAAGATCTAAACTTATTTTTTTATATCAAATGGTCGACGAACTTAACCGATGAACGGGAAAATGTTTGTTTAATTTTCTTCAATACATCACGTAGGTCAAGTTAGGAAGACGAAATTAGAATAAAGCTAATAACGAGTTATTATTTTGATTTTCATATATTTTGATTGATATAAATAAGCATAAAATAATATCCCCCTACAATAAATTATGTACTCAGCATAATGGCAAAAACACGAAAAATAAATAAATAAGGCAATCATCACTCGGATCAGTACACACACAGATAGAATAAAACAACCACAATAATCATTTTTACTCTCATTTGTTTTCTGTTGTCGACGTCTGTTGATGTTGCAGACAACTAGGTACTATATATAATACATCACTACAGTACAGTATTCTTGTACTTACTTATCTGCAACACGAACAGACGTCACAGTTCATTTAATAAAAAGGGCAAGAAGGCACTGAAGTCCGAAACAGCTTAGAACTTACGGTGATTCGAGTTAGCACACAAAACAATGTAAACAAAATACATCAATACAGTGTTTGGGTTAAATTATTTATAATACTTTATTAGGCTTTTAAGGGTAATCCGGTAAGGAGTTTTTTCAACAGTATTGTCAGTGTTGTCAGTGGTCAGTTCCAATGGAACGTTGAACGCATCCTGCCTGCGCGAGCCTTTCAAAGTTATGTATGGATTACAAATTAATTGTCATTTTGTTAGGCGAAGGAAAACCTCGCCTGGAAGCCAAATGCCAAATATTATCTACATATAATATTGTCTACTAACTATAAATTATGTCTAACCAATTTTGGTAAGCGTGGCGGACTTTGACTTACCCTATGGAGGTAATTTTCTATCCTTATGTCTGTCTGATTACGTTTTTTAATCATCCAACATAGCTTTTCATACATTTTTCAGACATTGTAATGAGTAAATGTTAAAAGCCAATCTCATCTCAGTTATATTATAGTAGTGGTAATTTACCGGTGAAGGTAGGAATGTGATACGGTTCGTCAAGGTTGTTAAGTTAGTAAAGTTTTATATACAGGTGCTATCGTTAAATTTTTTCGGTTGCAGTTATTTATCGTTAATTTCCATGGTTAGAATTATATTCAAAACTGTTCAATAAAAACCAGTGCTGCTTGGAAATACAAAAGTGTCGAGAGTTATATATGAAAATTATGGGTTAATTACTATTTTTTTTATAATTATCATTAAATAAATAAATAAACGAATACACACTCACACCCGCGCACTAGGATTCCCTGTTGATTAGTTGTAGTGTTGAGGGTGGCATGGACATACAAATATGACATTACAAACATCCATGACCCGAAAACAAACATTGATCTGTCACGTAAATGACTGTCCCGATCAGGCATCGAACCCGGGACCCCTCGCTCGGCAGGCAGGATCACTACCAACTGGGCCATGGGGTCGTCAAACATATATAATATAAATCAACTCTTACAAATTCTACTTCTTTTTGTTCTAATTCACTTTCGTCTTCGTCTTTGTAATTCCCTTCTTCTTCATCTAGCTACAGCCAAATGTTCTTTATAAAAATGTTTAAGAAGTATTTTGTTTAGTTTATAACATTCCTTAATTCGTATTATTTTGTGTATTATGTTTTTATGGATAACCTTCTATGAATATTTTATCTGCCACCGTACTCTTCTTTCAGACATGATTTGCCTTCTTCGTGTAGGGTTGTCTGGAAGAAATAACTTATCGGCATTAAGGTTTTCTGATTTGGTATTGTATTATTGTATAAGGTATTGTCCTGACCAACGAAATGTTTCAGCAAAGGAATATGTATTTTGTTTATTCTGGATAGAGTGCAATCAATAAAAAGTTAAAACCATTTTCTCAAGGGACGCATTTAGTGAGACGCAATGCAAGCCCAGGGGGTGTACAAAAGTGATCTCAGTATAAAAACTGTTATGATTAAATGATGATGATGATGTTCTGTTATGATTTAAGTTTTTCAATGACACAATTTTCATTTCAATTTTGATTCAGATATTTTTTTATTTTTGGTAATCATATTTCTGAAATATCTACGCGGTAACACTTAATGGCCATCCGATGTATTAAACTATGCATTTCGTAATACGAACCTGCATCATAGCAGCACGATGCAACGCAAATCGCAGAGACATTACTGCGTCATTCGATGGAAATCTCATGTTCGGATGCACGCGTGCATAGTATGCGTAATGTCATAAACACCAGCCACGTCCGAGAAGTCAGCGTATGCATTTTTTGATTGACCATATATGCGTTCCTACGTGAATTAGTAAAATTATTGCTAAGCAGAAATAACTTATTTTTATAAACTCCCATTCAAGTGTCCGTCTTAGTATCTTAACTTCATTATTCTTAATAAACACAAGGACAATTGCATATTGATAAGTTGTCCAGGTATATATTTCAACTGTGTACAAGGTCTGTCCGTCTCTGTAACACGAAGTATCGTTTTAACCGTAACTAAGTTGGGAAGGGTTTAGATAAGAGGATAATCAGGGTTGTGCATTATGATGACAAAATTTTAAATTTCCGCGACTTGTATTCAGTTTAATTTCGTGAAAATAAATTTTTGTAAGTTTTTTGCGGTAAACAAGTACTATATTTTTTTAATGTAAATAGCCGACAAACGTGCGGACGAGCTACATTATGGTAAGTGGTCACGTTCGCTCATGGACATCAGTAACACTAAAAGCATCACTGATCCGTTGTCGACCAAGAAGGAAGCAGAAAGAAAGAAAGTATTGATTCTCAAGCTCCCAGCCAAAACACAATAGTTTATAAGTGGGCTGTCCTTCCAATTACAAGCCATAGATGTAGGCTAGGGCCATCATGGATACTGGACTACTTAAGGAGAAGGCCGTGATCTCGCTTGTTAAGTAGTCCTTCAGCATTGGCATCGAAAGACGTAAAAAATATTAAGTCACATTAAAAATTTGCACTCAGAGTGCGTTTATCAGCATCAGTTAAACATCAAAGTCAAACATATATCGGTCATTAACACAGACATACATAATTGCAGAAATCATGCCGCGGCTCGAGCAATCACCCCCGGAAGACTTCCGGCGCGTGCTTCGTGAGAAAGCGCTCAGCCATAGCTTGTTCTACCTGAAGCTGGGCGCGGGAGTGACGAGCATCGCGCAGCGTGACAGTGACGTCCCTGCGCCGGACCGGCGAACCGACAGTGCGCCTGCGCGCGCGCATCCAACCGCGCGCGTTTCACGTCACGCGCAACCTCGCGTCTCCGAACTCCTACGCCGCTTCGAGCCCGGCCCCATGCAGTACCTGCGCATCCCTCGCGCATCCACTCCGCCCGAGGACATCACGTCTTCCGATGACGATGACCGCGCCGCCGTTCGGCGTCGGAGCCGCGACCTGAGTGACGACTCTGCGGTCGAGCTGGAGCCCCGAAGCAGAAGACACTCGCATCACGTCACCCCGCCGGAGACCGTGTCGCCCAGAAGGGAGAGGACACTCGTGGAAGCTCACGTGGTGGAGCTCGGCCGGCGGGGAAGCGAGGGCTGTGAGACGAGAGGAAGATGTGTAAGGACGCCCAGCGTTGTGGTGAGCGACTATTCGGACGGCGTAGCGGTGGGCGCTACCGCTGAGGAGGTGGACTGGCTGCGCGCCAGGTCCCTGTCTGCTGACTCCGCCTGCTCGTCGTGCTCGACACTATCCAGTCGTGACGATGACGAATTCGAATCGCCGACGCTTCCCAAAAAGGTAAGTTTAGTCGTATTAACTTAATATTTTTTAGATTTACTAACCGACCAGTGCCTGTAAAAAAAATAAACAGATAGTAATCTACTTACTCTATTGTATTTCTCTAAAATAGCTCTTCTTAGTAATGTTTTTCTTGGTCAGATTATCCTGATCGCTATGTGAATTTTGCAGTGATGTGTGAAATATGGTAGGCGTTCATAACCGTTTTGTAGCGAAAAATTACTATTTTCCTGAAAAAATATATTCTGTCATACTGGTCATTGTTTTATGGCGATAATATTATTACTGATGAGTATATCTATCAGTGTTACCGATAATCTGCCTACAGTTGGCGGAACCTTAATTTAATAAGCATCAAAACACGATTATACATTTTTTTCCTTCTTATTGATTATTTAACAAAATTATATACTTTTTGCACATCGTTAAGGACGTGTTCTAATTACTTAGTGACTCGAAAAACCGTCTCTAGAACGTCGGCATCTATAAATCTTCTCGGGTCATTTGATCGGATACCTTGACTATTTACCTACATTAATTAGCACGTGATATCGTGGGCGGAGGATACGCAAGACAGGCAAAAGCAATTACTTTAAAATAAACGCATCTGTACGTGAATTATTCAAAGTTAACTGGTTGTGTACAGTTAAAGAAAAAACATTTTCTATGTATTTTATTCGTAACAGAGAATGCATTACCAATCAAGAATCTGCTCGTTAATTAACTCTTCGATACTGCAAACGAAACCTGTTTAAAACATTCATGATTAATGCTATAATAGAAAGGAAGAAGTACAAACAACATATTTATTCCGTCTTAAGATATATACACTCAGGATTCACCATAATCGATGGTTACAATCAAGACAGCTAGTCAGGCAGCTAAAGAATCCGCATCCGCATTGCACCAGTCGAATTTAAACGGGAGAAACAGTGCTCATCGAAATCTAACATAAGGGATTTTTGCGACGTCCGTTACTCGGTAGCGTGCGTTACAAGCCGAGAAATTATTCGTAGACGTAGTATGAGATTTACTTGGTGATCCCTCTAATTCCGCTTGTATCAAAACGACGACAGCTAATCCATATAGAACACGAGGCAATACGAAGGTTGGCGTCAGACATAAATCAAATCGTTGCGCTGTGTGAGTATACACTGTAAATGGTATAAATCTAAAACGAAGTAAGTACGTAATCACTGCGTAAGTCTGTTTTTGTTACCTGTATTTTAATGTAAACAAGCTAGTGTCCGTCAGCGATAATCATACATTTATAGACCATGCATAAACCGCTGGCGTTCTGAAACAAATACATTCAATACGGTTCGCATTTTAAATTGATCTGAATCTTTATCTTCCAAACAATGTATTATCACAGTGAGAAGTGACACTAGTGTGGCTATGGAGTCGGCTCGTACTAGTTCAATTGTGGAGGTACTGATTACCCCGAATCAATGTTAGTTCAGAGATTTGGGATCTTCAGTTCAACATTAAATTTCTTTGAGGTTTAGCTGTCTGTGGTAGCCTCGGAAAACACGAAGTCGAAACATGTTAACAAAACGCTGTAAATTGATCGTAGTATCAATGACAGACAGGAGAGGTATTGATGACAGGTGACACTTGACAGTTGACAGATATTAAACCATTAACGATATCAGTTTGTCTCTTACTTGACGATCCACGTTCATATTATCGATGAACTATTCAAAAATCACGAGCACGCGTTACATTTACAATGCCCTACGCCGTAGTTTCAACCAAAATCCGTATTCTAGACTTATCAGCCAATATACCTGTTAAATTTATAAATACTGCGAGTAATAAATCATTACATCAATATGCCAATCTCGTGAGACGAATCATTAATGATGTTAAAATCAATTTGGGTCAATGACTCTTTTAGAGACGCAATCAAAAACATTGTGGCGTGTACTTATGGTTGTGTAACAAGTCGGAAGCTTGGCGTGACGCAAATTATATTCATCTGTATACTAGTATGCATAATAACATTGTATACGTAGTTACAATTACTTTGTATTGGGAATAGTGACCTGTTCCGAAATCGCGAAACATATTCCTTGCGTTTTCAAATTGCTTTGGCACTCGAAACTATTTTAATCATTTTAAAATTTAACAAACAGACAGCTGGATAGGCGTCTAAAAAATCAGTCAAGAATGCCAGTAAGTTGATTTTGGACTTTATATCCACAATAAAGCCTGTCTATATTTTTTGTTTTCGTGATTATGTAATTATGTAAGAATTCGGTTCATTGGATCTATTAGTCCATACGAGCGTTTGTGCATCTACTGAGTTGTTCATTAAACTGGGTTAGAAAAATATGGATATAGAAAAATCGCACATATTGGATGAGCGACATTTTACATTTTTTTATATATTCAATCAAAATTGAGTTGAAAACTTTCCATTATGTGGCATACCAAGCTTACCACGGTTTGCATGATCGTACAGATAAAAATCAGCTTAATAGTCCATAAAAATGAAGCAGCGTGTATACACTAGAAACGTGAATATATTTTTTGATTTAGGAGATGTTAGTTCAACTTCCCGTACAAATTATTCAACGACTTGTTGGCCGGTAATCCCTGATGGTCATTTAAAAAAATACACTACATTCACACAATGAATTTAATGACTGACCAGAAACATTTAACTATAAATTTCTCACTTTTCTTTCGGTCTAACACGTGCCGCGAACGGAATGCAACTACTAGACCGCGTGGTCGCAATTATTTTTATATTAATTATAATTTGTTGGATCTGCAATAATTGGGTGTAACAGAATACACAGGCACGGAAGCGATTATCGATTTATCGGATTCAGATTGGATTCAGTGCATAAATGCTTTAAATTCTTGTTTACTCTACTTGAACTATACTAGTCTGAAACGTGGAAGTTACCGATTTATATATGTTTTACAATGAAAACAATTTATTTTTTACATAAAATGAATTAATGTTTGACAACAACCCCACCTTATGTTAACTGATGATGAAGTCTAAGATGTTGAACGCATTAACTTATAATAGCCTATTCACTCTCCTCTCGAAGACTCCTACATCGTAAGTAACCGGAGCACCGACGCGTGCGCATAATGAATGAAAACAGAAAGTAGGGGATGATACCTGTCGTACGTGGAGTTGTGCGACGGAGGAACGGTGATGGGGGAATTAATTTGAACAATTCCTGCGTACAATCTCCAAAATGTACCCTATGGAAGACCGAGAGGTTGGTAATCCTGCGACTGTGTTTTGCGCTTTGCAAATTGGTTGCAACCAAATCTGGCTCACCAATGAGCCTCTTTGCATGCCTCCATCGAGTCTAACGCAGATAGATGACTTTTGGCATTATTGTATCATAATTAATGGTAAATAAGTAAGGAATATTTTAAATAATTATTGAGTCACTTACAAATATTTTACTCCCGTCACTTGTGTATACAACTGACCTTTCTTTATATTTATTTCAAATGCAAAAAGTGTGAATCATTAACGTTTTTCCGAAGGTTACGAATCATATAAAAATTAATTTAATTTAATAATTTAATAAAATTCAAATAGGGTTGCCACATACTATTCGAGCGAGTAACATTGACATATTTATGAAAGAACTTACATTTGGTATCTAAACTACGTTATTTTGAAAGTAAAATTGTATATATAACTTTAATGATAGCTTAGTTTTGTGGAAATTTTGATTGGTATATTTCTCATGCATTTATTACCTATCACTTGAAATACAATTTTCAAAAATCCCAAGTTAAAATTTTGCTATTTATTTTTGAAAAGTAATATTTACACTTCCAACTTCAAAGGTTGCATACACACTATCCTTTTCTATTTTAACCCGTGTCCTTTTCCACAACTCAAGCTTTTTCCATACCAAACTTCGTCAAAATCGATTCAGTAGTTTCATTGTAAAAAGTATCAGACAACCAAAGAGATAGTTATTTCACATTTATATTGTTAGTAGGATTTTAACTAAACATATATAATTTCCGATATTGAAAAAAATCGTGCAAGTAACCCTTGAGATTAACTACAGCTAAAATATACAGAATACATGAATTTTGGTTGTGGTCTTGTATTGTGGGTCAACTCTTCATATGCCTGGTCTGCTACCTTCTAGAGTCGATGATGAAAGGTTTAAAGTTCTTACAGACAGTAATAATTGAATTCTCAGTTTCCTTCATGGACGTTGACTTGTTCGTGATGTCAGTGTTACCATCTATCAATGGACATCTACCGACGGTGGTGAGCAGTTATTGGCGTTGTTTGTTGCGGTTGCCCATCTACAGCTCCACTACTCACGGGTGGTTCTTCTGCTCATTTGTCTTACAATAACATGCATATAACATAAATGCGCAGCATAAAACTGACGTGCGCGAGTGTACAAATTATATTAAATTTTCGTATTATATTTAGATTAAAATCATAATGTTGATAAACTATTAACGAGGAAAAAGTATTGTAACATAAACAGTACCATGTTTTGTTTTTTAAACAATCCTTATCACCGTATTCAGAAGCGTTAAAAAAATCCGTAATGGCTATTGTTATCACAAATTAACAGTTTAACAGTATCCTGTTGACGTTGGTCGACTCCCGCGGCTGCTACTGTTACTATAGCGCGCTTGTTTCGATAGAGCTATCAGCCAGCCGATTGTCGCTGTGGACTATCTCCATATATATATTACAAATGATAACCATACATATTTTCGAAGTGCAAAGTTCCTCCTGCCCGGCTGGCTGTCATTAAAGTTATCTATGAAGGTTGTAGTGAAATTGAAAAGTATCACCTTACTTCTATTATGTCCTTTTCCAAAGGTTCGCTAAAAGGCGTCAATCAGCATTAACACTGATTTAAATTTTAAGATTATTATTATGTTTTTAAATTGACTTTATATTTTACCTGTCTATCTATATATTTATATTTGTCATGTGTCTATGTAATGCACACGAATACGCCAGGTCAAGAGCTTATGGTTTTTGACGAAAATATCGCGGTCACTGGGTTCTGTCACCTTTCAAACGCTTAATTGACCTTTTGTCTACACAGTTTGTGCCGTATTGTTGTTCGGTCGCAGCGGATGGCCACATCCGTCATTACGATGTTAATGTTACAAGCTCTCTGTCCCGAGTAAATAGAGCGAACATCAACATTTTCACTGATACGGTTCAACTTTTTGTTAGTGAAGTGAAACTGCTTTAAGTGACGGTCCATGGCGCTGGCGACAGAAAAATTAAACCTCAAAATTAAATGTAAAATAAAAAGCAGCAGTTTGAATGGGACTCGTGTCTATGATTCTGCATAATAAATGTATCTAACAGTAGCAATAGATGAATAATCGTTCGTGTAACATAATGTCACGTAAATGGGACAACCCAATAATAATATTTACCTATCGCATAAATGTCCGGGGGATCGTACCCGGGACCAGTGGGATTACTAAATGGATTCCAGGATCGTACAAGGAATAATATAAATTTAAAGACTAGGGTTACGAAGATGTATTTAATGATATATTTAAACAGTTGTTGATTTTTAATAAAATTAACAAGTGAATAATTTAACAAAAACTTCAATTTGAAGAAGATGAATTTGTAAGTTTTATTTCCTATTTATCATCCTAAGGGATTGTGTTAGTTCTTCAAATTTAATTGTTACCAAACCACAAGCATACATTAGAAAAAAAAAATTCCAAATCGGTTAATAATTGACCGAGTTCTGAGGTAACAAACATAAAACCTTCTCCTTTTTTATGACAGTTAAAAAATACTGCGGCACCGGTGGCGTGCTTGTCACTTAGTCGTTGTTAGTCTATCAGATCGTAGCTAAAAAATCTGACGTTCAGAGGTCTCTGCGAATGTTGCAATTTTCATTAGTGACTGTGTACTAGTCCCATTAATCTTTAGATGCCATTCATATGCACATACATATACAGATAGGTGGTTTTGGAAGATATGGAGTTACATATGCGCTATTCTTTTATTGACTGAGATGAACGAAGTGAGTGAGGTGTAACGTAAAACACGTTGTATACTTTATCGTTACACTATCGAAATATGTAACAGTTAAATAGTTACAAATATCATCATCATCGATCAATCATTTCATCAATTTGAGCCTCCACCTATAATTATTACAGCGAAAGGTTCACCACGCCTACCCAGTGCAGACTGGCTCACACAGATACAAATGTAAAGAACTCTTGCGAATACTGACTCTCTCAAGACATATTCCTTCAAAATACCAAGTGTCAAGTAATGTCCATTAAGAACATAGCTTTTGAAAAATGAGAGGCTTGAGGCTTTCTTATCTGGGCCTATCGTTGTCCGAAGTTCAAATCGTCACGCTGTCAATGTTTTAGAAGTGTAAAAGTGAACGGTCCGTTATCGTTTTAATCACCCCGTCGTTCAGGTCAACATTTATCTGACGATATTTTATAAAACACCATAATATTATTGTGTTTAGAACTTTCGTAACATAAAGTATGAGTCAAGGTGTCAATAAAGTCATCTATGTTAAATTGGTTGTCACTGCTTCAAATGTTATTTCCGTTTGAAGTAATTCGTTGTCAAGTTTGAAAGTAATGTAATACTTTGTGATTGCCATAATGTTGTTTCAAAGTATGTTCGTAGGAGTTTCTTTCGTCGGTTCTTCCCCTCAATGCTAAAGTACCTTTTCGAAACGGTAGTAAAAGAAAAAATTACGAGCATAAGTGTATTTACAAAATACATAAATGATTTAGAATTTGAATATAATAGTATAAGCATTTAAAATTTGGTCACGGTTTAGCATGTTGTTTAAAATTTACTGTTGTCCTCAAAACAAACACTTTTTAGCTGGACGACCTGCGTTTTTAACAACTATAAAATAAAACAAATATTGTGTCAAATATTGTTACAGTATTATTTGAATGTTAATTTGTTCATATCTCACACAATATGTGTCACCAAACTCGAACTATCTTCACGGACGCCATTGACGTCACATCAAACTTGTATTTAATGCCGACTGCACGGTTAAGCCATTCAAGATTATTCTTACAATAATAAACGTATAACAGTTCTTTCAACGATGAATTCTTTACATTACAATGTACCTGTTATCTGTCTGTTGTTTCGTCAGTTATTGACGTATAACAGTCCTCGCATGGTACAATTTCCGCTGCAGACAGATCTCTCCTTGTCGGAGAGTGTGCTATGAGAAAGAGTCAATTGTACTTTTCCGCCAAGAAGAAACTTTGGATGTGTTTTAATTTCACTGTATATTTCTTGCTTTTTTTACAATTTATTCTAATAATTTGTGTCAAAATAACTTAATGAAGATGTATTGTTATAAGTTCGTCGACCCTTCACAAAAAATACACCCAATATATCAAAAATCTTATCTATCATGTTCGGTAAATATTACCTACTGGTAGGTATATACATTAACATAACATTAGGTTCGGTAATTTTTAAATCGATCCTCTAAAGTTTAGATAATTACTAAGTATTGACAATCTAATTTAAATAGTGTGTAAACCTGTCATCGCTCCGTGGGCATCGGTGAGTATTATTAGTGTTAGTAGTACACTACGTTAGTAGTCACAAACACAATAGGATCTAATTCTGTCACATACCACGACGGGCATCACAATTGCTCATTATGATCATTACGCCGCAAAAACTTGCTTATTAGCTGACCGTCGTAAACATATCGTTAATTAGTGGCACTAACGACAATGGGTTATTGTTGCATAACCGATCGCCGCAGTGTAGAATAATAATGCCGGTCCCCCGCTTCCTTTACGGTCGGCAACAGTTCAGCGACTCCTTCGGTGCTGTTACGGAAACTATGGGCGACGATGGCCGCTCACCATAATATGGCTTGATTGCTCGTTTGTTAAAAAGTTACTAAAAATAGCGATATTTCACTCTCTCAAATTCGGTACGTTGAAGCTATAAAATAAGATTTTTGTCTCAAATCGATTCTCGCAGACATTGGAAAAATTTTCGTACAAGTTATCTGGAGATCAGTGACGCCATCTAGTTTTTTAAAATAACAACAAATGGTAACAATAAATAGGTTTGTTATATTTGAATTAAGAGTTCACGCGGAAAATTTTATTGGAAATGACGTTGGCCAGTTGTAATTATCAGTATACGATTACGATTTAAAATAGCTTGAGTCTGCACAAAATTAAAAGAAGTTGTGTATTTAAAGTGGTATCTCTATACATTTACAGCAATAACAAACAAAAACGTTTAAATATGTACAAATAGAAAAGCGATATATGCAAGCGTCAAATCATTTAAAAGTTATATGTATGCTTCGACGTATCGTCTGTGGGCCTTTTTATACCCGAGCTCGTACCCAAAGGTAGTTCTGAACCGCATGCGTGCCACACGCATTCCATCATTTCATAGATACATACTTTTCCTGTCATGTAAATTATGCGCATGCGAGAGACGAACATGATCGAAAAGGTATCTAAGAAGCGATGCAAGTGGAACGCCTGCGGATCTAAACTGCACGCGGGTGCCAACCAGTATGATGGGAAAAAGGGCCTGCTTAAGGTGTAGCGAACCTTAACAGGGTTTTTATAAGTAATATACGAGTACCTGTTAGAACTTTCAAAGTTCGTATAAAAACAAATTGTAGTTCGATGATATCTATACTTTTATTATGTATAGTGAGGGCGAATTTTGTTAGTTCGAGTAAAGTATATAAGGGTAACCTCCGGAGTCACGGCACCTATATGAATTTTTTTTTACTGTTTAAAAGTAGTATTATTCTAGATGAACATAGACTATATATTCGAACGAAGTCGGGTTGGGCTGCTAGTTATAGCATAAATACATACATTATACATATACATAAATACATAGGGACGCATGAAAAAATACTCTTATTTAAGATATTTAGCAGGATATAAATATACATATTGATATTTATTTAAGTAGGAATTGAATTTTTTTTTATGTATTTGTTTCTTATGTAACTAGTCGACCACCGAGCAACCAAGCCTGTTGTTATGTGGTGAGCTTCTCTGTTGTTGACCGGGAAAGAAGCGGAGGATATTATTATATCCAAGGATTAATGGTTCTCCGACACTGCGACTTAAACACGTTTCATGGTTTATTTTAGAAGAAGGATGGTAGCTTGCTAGTCGGGCAGGACCTTACAGGACAGGTACCGTCGGTATTCAACTGGAAGGTACACATCCAGAACAGGAGGGACCGTTCGCTATAGCCTTGTTCGTTGTTCAGTAGAATACACCGTTAGCAGGGGAGGTTGGCTTGGACTCCAAGATGGATGGAGCTCCATACAGTCCAGTGCTCGGTTCAAAGCAAGTAAAAAACCTACTCTTTAATTTTTAATAATATATGGCAGACGTAAATAATACCGTTCATAAATGTACCCGTTTTTAAATATGGATTTTCAAATGTAGATCTTCAGCTGTTTCAGAATTTGTTATGAAACAAAGTGAAAAACATTGTGATATAAACATTATGCGTAGAAAACACATTTTGTTAATCAATTTTATTTGAGAACAATTTTAGCATACCATAAATACAAAATAACTGTACTGCTGGTATTTAACCGTTTAGTCCGATCATCGCAGTGATAACGCAACTAGATCTAGTAGTAGGTATCAGTAGTTCAAAGACAATGGCTTGTTATAATGTTATAGTCTCACTTCCCGTCGGTAGTAAATTGATAGTTTTAATTTTTTTGTATCTCCGTCCCCACCCACCGTTGACGTCAATCAACCGGTTCTAACGCCTGTGTGCGTGTAATCGCAATCATGGTGTATTGCAGGGCCGCGGCCGGCGGCGCACGCGCAGGGCTACGTAATGCTTGGTTAGAGGACGTTTTAAATAATCGAATAGGCTTTCTTTAACGGAATGTTTTCGTTTTAGAAGACATACATATTATACATATACAAGACAGCACAGTTCGAATTGATAATGATCCTACATCTCAAACGATTCCGGGTTCGGTTCCTGGGACAGACATTTATATGATTGTTTTTATTTCATGTTAATAGCCGACAAACAAGCAGACGAGTTACCTGATGGTAAGTGATCATTGTCGCCCATGGACATCAGCAAGACCAAAGGTATTACTAATGCGTTGTCGGCCAGGAAATGAGAAGAAGGTAAGAGATAAAGTATTGGCTCTCAAGCTCTCCGCCGGAACACGACTAGTCGTTTGACGTCTGACTCAAGCAGGAGGGTGGTAGCTAGCCAGGCAAGCTTCACGAATAAATAATGTTACCAATAATAATATGAATGACTCTTTAATAATATTGATAATATAATACTTACGCGAAGTCCTACCACCAGGCAGGCTGGTTTCTATCGCCTCTTACGACACCCTGTTCTACCAGCATTGGATTGGGGGGAGTATTCTAGACCGCTCCAATACGGCCAGATGAACTTGCACAGTTTACAGTTTTTCTTTTGCTCAATTAAGAGAACTCAGGGTAGTGTGCACACTATTTTTTTGCTTTGAAATTTATTCTGCTGTTTTAATATTTTATGGGAGAATAAATGGTCGTTCAATGACAAAACCTTTTTCATTAGCTACAAAATATATGTATATTGATTTTATTAATGATTTCAATCGCATTTTAATCGACTGATATTTAAAATTTAAATTCTCGACGTAACCGTATTTCTCTATTTACACACAATAAAGTAATTAAGTCACTTAATTAAATAGCTAATGAATACTATAATGAAGCATGTAGTTGATTATATTAAATAAAACAGTGAGTCATAGTAATTTTTATTTATTTAATTAAAGAAGACTCAGGGGTGACCCATTGCTAAGTAAACTTGGTGCGTACTGGGGCTAACGAGACGATGACATTATCAGGTCATCTTCCCCGTTGGGAGGGCGACCGACTGACTTGGGTAGGCTGTAAGCCAGAATACGCTAGGAGAAGACTGGACTTAAAACGACGGAGTCATACTGTTCAAACTTTACTTTATTACAACACTTAAGTAATATTTCAAATGCGGTGCTAGTAGTTAAATAATATTTATATATTCACAAAAACGAAATTTCAACCCTAGATAGCATTGCGCAAGTGTCTAATCGCTCGCGGCGAAATGTTGCAGCCAGTGTGAAATCATTAATCCACGTTCACATGTGAGTATTATCACATGTCACGTAAATGTTTGCCACAGTCGGTGTCCGACCCTTCTTTACAAACAGGGTCACTGTCAAACGGGCTATAAACTCGCTATTGTAAGCTTTAGACTCTACCAAGTGTCCTTTACCGTCGCTTACATATCGGCCACAACGCAATGGAAACTCTTCTCATGCTTCGTTTACTTTTCATTTGGTGACTCGTTACCTTAAGTAAGAAAGAAGATTAAGTGAAGAATGTAATAACGATAATAATTTAAGAATGTAATATTACGGATTAGTATTATTAAGTTCGCGGTCGCAGCGTAATCTACTCGTGGAACGTTCGCTTGTGGTCGTATTGCATTCCACGTGCAGCGATCGTTACGTCACGACATTACTCTATAGCTGCAGCTACAAGCATCTGTAATACATCAATACGCATTACATATCTTGTAGGTACAGATCGCATGACCTTCGACCATATTTCCATAATAATTTGGGCTGTTTGGTGACAAACACCGGGTAGGTCGTTCGTCGCAGTAACGTTGCTCCGTCAATGCAGCAGATATTCACTGGAGCGTGAAAATAACCGTAATTTTATATGTTTTTTGTACATTTTATTAAGGATAACTATAACCAACGGCAAAGCATAAAATTAGAATATAATATAATATTATTGTTAAATATTGAATATTTGTAATATTTCAAACATTCGCTATATATAATGATGTATAATCACGAGAGAATTAAACTTTAGTTGAGGTAGTCAGATGAGGTGGACTGACAACTCGAATAAGAAAGCGTATATTCGCAGGGTTTAGAAGGTTAAGGGTCGAACTAGCTGGCACAAGTCAGGGGAAGCCTATGTATGTCTAGTAGGAGACGTACAGACTGATTGGATGAAAAAAGAATGGATCGATGACAAAGCAGAGCTTTTTAACCGTGTTCTATTTTAGTTAATTTTTGTTAAGAACAACATAAAATACTTATATAATTAGTATTTAATTTATGAGATACACGTAGAGATACATTTTGTATGCTTGCCCTATCACCATAACCAAAGTCATTAAAAAAAAACCAAATACTAATATTATCTATAATAAGTGCAATTGTTGTTATTTGATCTTTCAAAATAATTAAAAACAGGCATGTGTCACATAAATGTCTGCAGATCTAGGACTCTTATTGTAGCAGACAGAGTGGTTACAATTGTGTTTTTTATATACATATATATTGTGTTTTATATATATATATATATATATATGTAGCTTGCAATGACTTTGATAAACCTATCGTATTGTATCCAAATGACTTAACTATTTTCGTGTAACGTTCACTAACCCACGTGAAAAATAAACGAGTCCTTGCAAGTTACAGAGCCGTGTCGCCAGGTCGCTCAGGACTCATACTGTGAACTAATGTAACTGGCTTTTGAAGATTAAAGAGTAAACTTGCTTGTTCCAGATTAACGCCGATTGAGGGCGATGTGACTCCTGAGCGATCTGCGGCTTCGGAGCGGGACTTCGAAAACTTCGTTCACTTCGCGAAGAGAATCCTCCGCTAGTTGCCAAACTTCTGTCGTAGGACGCAACCAGCGTTTCTAGCTGAGTATGTAAACACGGCTTCGTACGTTGGCTTACGTAAAAATGAAAAACAATTGCTATGATGAAATCAATGAAATTATAACAGTAGAAAAAGTATGAGAAAATAAAACATAAATAGTGTCATAGTGTTGTTATCCGTTTTTGATAAGTGGTAAAATTTAAGTAACTGAATGGTCTGAAAATAGATGAAAATTAAGGCTCAGTATATATATATATATATCGTTATTTGATGCCAACGTGTGGAGACGTTATTAACTAGTATAGTATCATTTCGATGATCTTTACAAACCTTTTCAACTATAGTTATCACGGTTTGAATGGCAGTGACTGGTTGTGCATGCTTCGATGAGCTGTTATATTTTCCATTTGTAATAAACTTTAACTACGTTATATCAAACTTTCTAACAATATTGTTATTGATTATTATTATTTCTTATTCTTTCTTTCTTATTATTTAATTTTATTTGGGAGTGTTTTAAATCTGATTGGTTCATTTTCTTTTGCAATATCACTCACAGATCAAATCACGGAGAACAACATTATTCTTTGTTGCAAACTATATTTACATCACCAAATGCTTTCGCTTCGTTTCAGAAAAACCACCTCAGGTTAAAAAAAACACCTGTATTGTTTTAGGACTGGGTTATTCTCATTCTGTTATTTATCTAAATATATATCTATATATGTATTAATTTGTAACTTCTTGTTCATGGTCGGATTGCAATGAAAAGAAGAAGAAGTGACGCTTACCTCAATACGTTAGTGAAAACTGTAACGAAATTTTTTAACTCGTTCCTGAGATTAGTGCGAACAAACGCACAGACAAACGGACCGATATTCTGACTATTCTATTAGGTTCTATTGCGCTTACAAAGGCTCCTAATAATAATTTTTCTCATATGTCCTTAATGTACAGAAAGCGAATAGCTATAATTTTATTATATTTATATATATTTATTTATAATGTTAAATCCTTAGTAATCCTCGCATGTCTAATTAAGCTTTATGAAGCAATAATTTATCAAAATGTGAACTTTTACTAATGTGATAATTCACTTTTGAGAACTGATATAAGTATTAAATATTTTATCTGATTGAATGTAAACAATGTCTTTTCTGAAAGTAACACAAGACAATGTATAAAAATCGGATAGACCTAACTGGGTCATAAGTGTTAGTTGGTAATATATAAAAAGCTTTATTGTTAAAGATTAAATTGTTAAATTTGGTTTCTAAAATGGTCGAAAAATCAATTAAATTATGCGTATGCATCGATTAATATTACCATGATATTAATTGGCGTCTTTCAAAATACTCTTATCTTGAAGAATAACTTCTACCCACAATTTGCTTTATGCTTTGCCTAATAAGATAAGACTAGATATTATAGATATTTGTAACAGTAAAATTGTTAGAGTAACCATGTTATCACTAAAATAAACTTGTAGTAGGTATATTTTATTGGCATTAGAATATTTTGGTGGACGCACTAAAGACATATTTCGTTAATAGTAAATGTTAATTTTTGTATTTGTGTTGAGTCTCAGCATGATAAATGTTAATCTTTATAGATACTTTGTGTTAAAAATGTTAAGTATTTAATTAATCACTCGACTAGTGCTTGGAAATTAGATGTTTTAATTCTAGATTTTTTTTCGATTGAAGCAAAGTTTAAAAATACCTTGTTAATGAATATAAAAACTTTTAAAGTATGTGCTCATATTATTTTCAGAATACGTTAAAAGATTAATATTTTCATTAATCAATTTATTATATCACCTATTAGATATTAACATTTTAAAGGTTAAAATCATCTGTTAAATAAATACTCGACAGCATCAGCGCCAACCCTAAACGCCGAAGTGGAATTGTACACGTGTTGGAAAATCGCACAACAACATTTTATACGTATTTTATTTTCAAAGGAATTGTAATGAAATATGTACAACAACAATCTATCCATACGTCATTGTCATTATGACAACGTTTTATTTTCCTGTTTTAATTACTGATTAATTATAATTACATGTTAACCTAAGAATTGCAAGTAATTACAATGTAAAATTGTAATATACGTTATCGTTGCAATTTGTTTATTAGTGTAACAAGGTGAGAGTGCGAATTTAGTGAATTTGTGTATACACGGTACACGGAAGGTAATCGTTTGAACGACAACACCTATCTCAAAAATTCTTTTACCATTTGAAAGGTACATTATTCAGGATGGTCATAGGCTATATATGAAGTGTATACGTATAATCATTATTATTAAATGTTGACGGGCCGCTAGTGAATAATAAAGTTGCTAGATTTGATGAAAAAGATGGAATAACTGTGATTTCTAGTGAACGTTTCTTACCTATGAATTAAATTGCCCATCGTCTTTTGCTATCTAACAACCTTTTCAAGTCCATTTCTGGACATCGGCCACGCCCTATTTTCACCACTGCGACGGGTTTCGGGCCCCAGAATTCAACGCTTGCCTTTTATTTTCTTCAGGTCATCGAGCCACCTGTGCTCCTTTTACCAAGACGTCGACGGCATTCGAAACCTTTTATTCCCCATCGATTATATTATATTATGTTATTAGTTCCCACGCACGATGTGGCCTGTTAATTGATACTTCTGCGTATCGATATCAGTTTTTAGAGACAAAATTTTAAATAGTTACTCTCGATAACAGATTGGAACGGTGCGGTTGACTTACAAGTCGACCTAAGGTACGTGTAAAAAATTATTACTACAGGTTTGTGCAGCATTCTACGTAATATTCACAACGATTTGTACATTCGGTACATTGGTAACTATTGGCAATGAATTGGCTTTTGAGCATTCGAATATCCAATTCAAAACTATCCCTAACCACCGATGCCCTAACTGGACTATAAAGCATGAAGCCGCAGAATTAAGAAGCTACTAGATTATAAATTTTTCTGTGTATCACAGGGTTGGCACCCTTTTGCGTCGTGGTTTTCGTACATACAAGTTAAAAGGTCAGTATCGTCATGGATGCGAATACAAACATTTACATAAATATCTAACTTACCGGGGTTCGAACCCGGGTTCTGTAGCTCGGCAATTGTCAGACTGGTCCTCTACTTACTCCCTTGGGCTAAATGGAACGTTTACAGCAGGGATTCCAAAATACTATCTCTAGTTCTTTTTTAACAATCCCACCTGATAGCAAATGGTTATATAAAACGCTAAATACAAAACACGTAATATCACTTAGACAGTATCTTGAAAGTTTCAAATAACAACTTGTATTAATTAATAGACATCGATTTTTACACCTCGTCAATCCCCAAAATCAGTTTTCGTTCATGTCGACCCCTGCAAAATTATCGACCACTTTGGGAAACTCCGGTATAGTTAATGTTAATTTTTTATTCACGTTATTACGTATTCACGAACTTTTTATCGTTACCACTTATACTTTGTAATTTTAAAACGTATAAAAATATGTAAAATATTTATAAAGACAAAAGTAACTTCCAAAATATAGTATAAGACTGTATTGATGTTTTATATTTATATTTGTTTTCTTAAGGATTTTTCATAGTTTAAAATACATTTATAAAAAAAATTAGAATTACGGTACATATATTTCATAGCAATATTGTAAGTGATTGCCTTCGCCGTAAAATGGAACTTACGTTGTAATTTTTGAAATATCAATTGTGATAATATTTTCAGTGGTCACTGGCCCTTACTACCCTGAACTAGGGAGCATGACCGTTTTGCCCCACGTGCTTTTTTTACTCTTTACCAAGGTATATCCGCCATTATATGCAGAAAACCCAATCACAGAATAATTACAGAACATACCGATTTTGGGTAACTTGTTCCAACAAGTTCGTTTTAGTAATACAACCAAAGTTAATATTGAAAATGAAGTTGTTAGTAGATATTTTTTGTATACCGCATATATTCTTAGAACTCAATCTGTTGCGTTAATATTATAGTTTACAACGCATCAAACCTATCGATAGGTAAATGGATAATTGAATTAAAGTATTTTTCTGTAGATAGTATGACGAAAATTGACAAATCTATCTCACACTTATTGCAATAAATTTTTTGGACTAACTAATTATGCTGCGATTTCTGCGATAATTTTACCACTCACACATTCACTCTCCCTCACTAGAACTCCCTGTGCTTCGGGTGGCATGGAAATATACGCATTAAACATCCGCAAGCACCGACAACCTGAGAACACAATGACCTGTGACATGAATGTCTGCCGCGGGTATTAAACCAGGGATCTCTCACTCGGCAGGGCGGGTCACAAAAAACTGAGCTACACGTACAAGGTTGTTAATTTTTTTTACCTTTTCATTTCCTGGCCGACAATACGTCGGTAATACCTTTGGTCTTGCTGATGTCCATGGCCGACGTAGACCATTCACCACTGCACCACGTCTGCTTGTTTGTCGGTTATTAACATATAAACAAAACATTTTAAGACTTGCTAAAAGTTTGTACCATATTAACAGCGTTTTCATAGTATAATAAAATATGAAGTCCCCAGGGATGCTCTATGTACGTATTTATAAAAACAACCAAGAATGTTACAGAATAACAAACATATCATTTTGTTTTATTCGTTATTAGACTAGATAAGTTGGTAGATAATAGCATTTTTACAATTATAGGTAGGTAATTGCAATACCCTTGTCTTAATATTTATTACTTGCTATTAATAAATATGTAAGTGATTGCAGAAACTAAACACACCAAATTAACTATTGAACTGAATTGTAACGTTACATAATGATATGATATCACTATAAATGTATAACATCATAGACTAGAAAAGAAGGACTGCTCGTCTTCGTTATAAAATGAAGCATCCTAAGTTCGTCGATTCGTTCGTAAGATTGGGCGTGTCTCACGCACACGCACGCCGTCATCAGACCACAAAAATGAAATGAAGCCATGTTTTGTTGTGGAATAAAATTGTTGTTATAAAAAATACATCTAGACTTGACTTGGGACGTAAGCGGCGCGAACTCCTTTTGTTTTCTAATCTGTGCATATTGTGTCATTTGTACATTTATTATCCCCATATTTAACTTTTAAGTGATTATTACTGTTATATGTATGTTATTCAACAAATATTCTTTTATT